>JAUIMM010000014.1:25885000-26105000 GCA_031769625.1 Taudactylus pleione
CAGGTCTTCAATCAGGCCCCATCAAGGCCCAGGCCTTTGAGGAAGCCATTCATTCCCTGCTGAGTTCAGGTGTGGTAATACCTGTTCCTTCGGTTCTTCGAGGAACTGGTTTCTAATCCACTCTCTTTTTGATTTGGAAGCTGAATGGGTCTCATTGGCCTATTCTGAATCTCAAACCCCTCAACAGGTTTATCTGAGTGCCCATGTTCCGCATGGAAACTTTACGAGCTATTCTGGCAATGGAACCTGGGGATTTTATGGTTTCCCTGGACATTCAGGATGCGTATCTGCATGTGCCTATTATGCCATCCCACCAACGAATTCTACAGTTTGCTGTTCTGCAGCGACATTAACAGTTTCAGGCACTGCCATTTGGTCTGTCAACGGCCCCTCTGGTCTTTACCGAGATAACGGCAGTTATGACTGCCTACCTGAGGTGTCAGGGAGTCAGAATCCTGCTGTACCTAGACAACCTCTTAATTTTGCCACAGTCACAGCCTCCCGCTCCGGGGACAGTGGCAGGTGGGGAGTTTGACTGGGGCGGTACACCTGTCAAATCGTAACGCAGGTGTTCTAAGGCGAGCTCAGGGAGGACAGAAACCTCCAGTGGAGCAGAAGCCTGCTTTACAACACCATCTCTAGCTGACCATTGCCTGCCTGCAAGCACATGGCTGGCTCATCAATTGGAAAAAGTATTTCCTCTCACCAACACAGAGGATGGTGCATCTGGGTCCACTTCTGGATTCTCAGGCACAAAGGATCTTTTTGCCAGCAGACAAGATTTCTGTACTGCAATTGCATGTGCGCAAATTGCTTCACAATCAAAGAGTATCCTTTCACTCAGCAATGCAGATCCTGGGGTACCTGGAATCCACCATCGATATGGTGGAATATGCAAAGTTCCACTCCAGGCCCCTTCAACCATTGATTCTCTCCCGGTGGAACGGACAGTATCATCCGATCCAGTTCCAGACGATCCTCTCTCCGGAGGTTCGGCTTTCTCTCTCATGGTGGCTGAAGACGTCCCATCGAGGGTCACCCCTTCTGGATTCCAAATTGGGAACTTCTCACTACGGATGGGGCGCGGTGACAGGTAGTCATACTTTTCAGGGAAGATGGACAACTCAGGAAAGTCACCTACCTATAAATATCCTAGAGCTTTGAGCTGTGTACAGTGCGCTCACTTTAGTGCAACACCTTCACCAGGGCAAGCCGGTCCAAATCCAGTCCGACAATGCGACCACAGTTGCCTACCTAAACCATCAGGGAGGCAAGCGAAGTCGAGCAGCCATGCGGGAGGTAGCACACAACCTAATGTTGGCATAACATTATCTCCCAGCAATCTCTGCAGTATTCATCCCCAGAGTCCTCAGTTGGGAAGCAGACTTCCTAAGCCGTCAGGATGTACACGCATGGGGGAATGGGCTCTTCACCCGGATGTCTTTCAACTCCTGGTGAACAAATGGGGCCTGCCAGACGTAGACCTCATGGCCTCACGTCGCAACCACAAGTTCCCCAGGTATGGGTCCAGGGCCAGAGACCCCTCGGCAGCTTTCGTGGATGCTCTGGCAGTGAGATGAAATTTCATTCTCTCATACCTTTTTCCTACGATTTCCCTCCTCCCAAGGGTTCTCCGGAAATTCAAGCAGGAAGGTGGCACAGTGGTACTGATGGCTCAAGCCTGGCCCATGCGCCACTGATTCACTGATCTATGGAGTGTCTCCATTGACAAAGTTTTTCCACTTCCTCTACGGCAGGACCTCTTAGCACCGGGTCCTTATCTGCACTCCAAACTCCCTCGTCTATCTTTGACGGCGTGGCTCTTGAGTTATCCCTCTTAAGAGCCAAGGTTTCTCTATCTCAGTGATCAGGACAATGCTTGGGGCGAGCAAGCATCTGTCAGAGAGCTTAGAAATCTTTTTTTTTTTTTTTAAGAGTGCTCACCCAGATATTATGACCCTATAGTTTTAGGGGTTGCTGGGTGCTTGCTTTTTATTTTTTTCTTATCTAAGACAGAGCTGTCCTTAGTACCCGGATTGGTTACCTTCCATAAGTGGTATCCAGGGGTTTTCATTTTGATTGAAGAGTGTGTGGTTACGGTTTGTTGGACCTTCATATACGGGTTTCCGTGGCGCTTTTCCTAGACAATTGTGCAGGGCGGCCATGTGGGCTTCCGTCCACACTTTCCTTAGGTTTTTTTTTTCTTTGAGACTTTTGCCTTCCGGGATGCTTCATTTGGGCACAGTATACTCCTTTCTGCTCAGGAACGTCCCCACCCTTAGGGAAACTGCTTTAAGATGTCCCCATGGTAATCCCTGTGGACCCCCATGTACCCTGAAGAATTAATTAAGAGTTATGGTAAGAACTTACCCTTGTTAAAGCTATTTCTACGAAGTCCACAGGGTGCCCACCCTGACACACCTGGTTTCATTAGGTATTTTTCTCTGTCAGTGATTCCCTCATCTTTTGAGAGTGTGTTTCTTGAGAGAAATGTTCTTCCTTCTCCTCTCTCCTACTCCTGCCTTGGGCCTGTTTACAAAACTGGCTGCCTGTGGCTGGGGGCGGGGTATATATGGAGGAGGGCCGGTGCAACCTGGAAGCTAAAGCTTTAACTGTGTGGCTCACTCCAACCAACCACGCCCCATGGTAATCTTTGTGGACCCTATGGACTTCAAAGAAATAGAGTTAAAAAGGGTAAGTTCTTACCATAACTCTTAATTTACCTGATATTAATTGAACCTGTTTTGCAGTACTCCTGCACATTGGCCCCCAGTTCTTATTCCCACCAAATTACATGGTATTCGCATAAAAAAACAGATGCAAATGTGAAGGCGTAATACAAAACAGGTTCACTTAGTATCGCTGACAATAACAGTTGTCGGCAATATTTTCGTCAAAAGTTAATGGATTAATGTGGTGGAGGTCTGGAGCCATGATCTCTCGCTTCTGACACCATTTGGTAGATCTGCTAAAGAGCAGTTTGTCAAAGTGGCTTTTACCAAGTTTTAAAAAGACAATAGAAACAATGCTACACAAGCCTGGTTTAGCTTTTTATTTCCTGTTTCCTTGTTTAAAACGATCAGAGCTGTTGATGATCAGCGGCTTTGACAAATCGTACCTCAGAAAATCTATCTCTGTCTGCAAATTAAATTTAAAAAAAAATTTGAAAGTTGAAAGTACACGGTTTGTTTTTTCTTTATTCAAATGACTTAAACATCGGGCCAATCTGGGTTGTACAAGTTTGGTAACCAAAAACTAACTTAATGCACATTTATTATAATTAAAAATACCCTTATGGTATGTGTAAGGCTTGTTTTTATGGTTTGTTTTGAATGTTTATTTTTCAAGCTAGTTGTTTGGTGAATTTAATGTTTACAAACTTAATGTGTTTTTTTGACTATTATTATTTCAGATCTACCATCAGATGTACATACAAGCACTCCCTGTTTATCATTGTCTATGGAATTGAACAAGGAGAATTGTGAACCAGTTATCAAGACAAACTTGGGCTCTGAGTTTTCTGTAGTAATTTCTTCTGATGAAGTGGAGGAAGGGGAGATTGTAAGTGAAGAAGAACTGATAGGTGAACAAGCACTTCAGTCCATTAGTACCACCAGCCAAACCAACATTGGTAAAGAGTTGTATGTAAGCAAGATCACATCCAGTCCGGAGAGCGAGTCAATATCTTTGGCCAACTCAAAAACACCGAAGCCGCTGGTTTCTAAAATAAAGAAAAAAGATAAAAGCTGCACACAAACAAAGTCATCACCACTGTCAAAGGCTAAACGAAAAAAGCTAACTGCAGACTCTTGTCTTGAAGGAGTTTTGAAAATCATTCCCCCATCCAGCATACAAGATGTATTGCAGATGCTGCGAATTATAAGAAAGCACATAAGAAAAAAATATATGAAATTTAAAATACAGTTTCCAGTTACCCAGTTCCATCGGATAATTGAAGCAGCAACGTTATGTTTTATAACTTTGGTGAGCAACCTGGATTGGTCCAATTTATGTTCCTCTCCACAACGATTGCAAAACAAACTTTGTAAGCACATTGATAACAAGCTAAAACAGTTGAAAAAGAATGGAATTGTAGATCGGATTTTTGATCAACATCTCCTAGACATGAAGAAAAGACTATGGAAATTTGTAGAAGAACAACTTGATTCGTTGTTTGATACCCTTAAAGATATACTTTTAAAACGTTGTGACAAGGACAAAATAGAAAATGATAATGATCCTGAGCAAAAAACGAACACTGCATCTTGTGCAAGAGCCCTAAAATCTGATCATGTAAAAAATGCTCAAAAAAGCCACAGTTTGAAGACTAAAGCCGGCTCGGCAAAATCCTCATCTGTGCCATGTCTAAGACGACTGGAATTTTGTACTCAAACAAAAGTTTCAAATACTAAAATACAAAGTGCTGATGGCACCAGTGTGGGAAATAAACTTTTGAAGGATTCAACAAGGGTTGGATGTCTATCAGATCATGGTAATTTAGTTTGTAATAGCATCAGCCCAACTTCAAAGTATTCACCTGCTTCTACTGGCAAGACTGTCATTTCTACTGGACTTCAAAAAGGCCAACAAAATTCCTCAGGTTTATCCTTTAACTTGGTCAGCGATGACCATATGGGTGACATTTTTAAAAGCTTACTGCATGATCCTAACCAATTAGAGATTAACACCCTGCAGGAGAACTTATGGCTTTATGGCACTCCAGAAAAACAATGTTCGTCGATTCAGAAATATGAAAATGTAGATTCCATGGGACAGAATAAAACTCCAACAAAGACACATTTTTCTTGGTCTTCGATTTCCCCTCCGCATATTAATACATTACCAAGGATGGAGACTGTTCTTAATCCAGATGTTTTTGATGAAAGTTGCTTGCTAGAGATCCCTACCAGTAAGTGCATAACCAGCTCTGAGGACAGGCTGCACTCCTACTCTTCGGTTCTTCTAGAAGATCTTGCAGTGTCTCTAACTGTTCCTTCCCCCTTGAAATCTGATTCTCATCTTAGTTTTCTTAGACCAGTTTGTGAACCTGAATCTATATCAGACGGTAATGCACATTGCAGTGAAGATGCTCTTCTTGATGGAGAGGATGCCATTGAGCAGGACATACATTTAACTTTAGATTCTGACAACTCCTGCACTGGTTCCTTGGAAAATGTAGGTGAGCCTGGTAGCTTCCATTGCCATCCAAGTGAACCAATGCAAGCCGTTATTATGGAGAAATCTAATGACCACTTCATTGTTAAAATAAGACGTGCTGTATCTGCTAGCTCCCCATTATCTGATTGCTCATCAGTAGATGAGACTGCTAATGATGCCTCAGGACAATTGGAAACTGTAGAATGTAGCACATTTTGTGAAAATGCACAAACGGATGTTCAAGAGATGGAAACCTTGGTGGACGCAAAGTCTGAGGCACATAGTGATTCTGTAGTTCTCTGTACTGTTGGCTCCAGTTTCTCAGACATTGGAGTGGAAACATTTACATGTCTACTGCCAGATAGCAAAAATCCATCTGAAACAATGGAATCTGTATTTAAATCACCTGAAAAAATAAGCCAAAATTTGACATGCACTTTAGAAACCACAACTGAAATTGAAGTAACTGATGCAAGTTATGTAGAAAAGGATCAAATAGATAGTGACAAGAACTATACAGAAAATACTATTAGCATTCCAGTTACGTACCCAGATGTGTCACCTGTTAATCCTGATTCTGACTGTATGGATTTTAGCTTAATCCAAAAGAAAAGGAAATTGTCAAATGAGGAACATTCATCAAAACGGCAAAAACTTTCTCCTTTATACAATACCAAAGCTAAAAATAAGGCTCCCAGGCAGAGTAAAGATGAAGAAGGCATGCTCTTGGTCATGGAGAAGGCCCACAGAAAACACAAAAGAGCAGTCAGTGATGGTGCTATAAACTCCAAGCACTCGCCAAGTAGTCTGTCTGCAAAAAACGTCATTAAGAAAAAAGGAGAAGTGGTTGTTTCCTGGACCAGGTGAATATTGCAGATGCATTCATTTTGTGTTGAATATTTTACATTTACTAAAACCGGTGCAACATCACATTTTGCATTTGTGGGTCTCTGTAAATTTGCACTGTCTGCTCTTAAGATTACTGTCCACCTATATAGTTTATGTAGTTTCATGCAGTCCAGATATTACAATAACTACTGTGTTGATTTTTCAGTCAGTTATAAACTGCAAACACTACTTAAAAGGCCCTGAATATACCTGTTGGTAAAGTCCTCAGTATTCAGACCTCCCTTACACTCTCAGCACATTAGCAGATTCTCTCTTATAACCACTGTTACATAGAAACCAGGGCGGTTCGCTATTATAGGACCAGCGCGCCTGATTTCTGTCATGTCTGCGCGAATGATAACCAAGTGTATCTATCAACTCAAGATTTCTGCCTTCAGTGTTGGCCTTCAATAGTTAATGTCATTTTAGCCATTTCAACATGCATGCCTTCTTGACAGTTCAAGCTTGATCTTCCAATAACTGAGCTAGTAATATTACCACAAGGAAACCAAAGATTTGTACTTGTCCTTTCTATTATTGAAGACAACATAACAATAAACTCTACCCATCATGCTTGCTTCATAGAGGTTGTGTTATCCTTGACTTGGAACTATACTTTTCCCCTATATTCAATTTGTGTCCAAATCCTGTTACATACATCTAAAACATTCCAGAATGTACATTTATCTCACACAAAGCACAGCCCTTACTTATTAACACTCTTCAAATGATTGCACTATTTTCCCTGACCCTTGCAATCTATTGTGGATGCACCAGCTAGACTTTTTTTTTTTTTTTTTTTTTTGCTAAAACTTTCTTCTGTTCTACTCCGTAGATTAAGTAAAGTAATATACAGTACTTTGATCAGACTTTCATGAACATCTTGGTTAACAGTATTAAAAAAAAAAAAACTTTTTTTTTTTTTTTTTTAAATCTGCTCCTATATTGCTATTAGTACGTCTTTTTTTGTAAAAGATTTTTGTTTTGTGTTTGACAGAGATGAAGACCGTGCAATTCTTCTGGAATGTCAAAAGCTTGGCCCAAAGGAAAAGACATTTCTTGCCTTATCATCAAAGATGAATAAATATCCACATCAGGTTTGTACAGAATACCTCTTTGTGTCTGTACCCATATCAACCAAGGGGATGCAGTCAGGAAGCTGACTGTCGAAATGCTGGCCGCCGGCTTCCTGACAGTGAAAGCCCAGCATGGTACTAATCATAGGCATCTAAATACTGATGCCTATCATTAGCTCCACGCCGAAATCCCGGTGCCCGGCATACCGAATGTAGGTAAGCTGGGCGTTGGGAGCTCATAGCCGTGGGGAGAGGAGGGTTAGGTTTAGGGACTCCCGGGGGGTCTTATGGTTAGACCCCCTCCGGGGAGGGTTAGGGCCAGGCACAGGGGGGTGTTAGGCTTAGGCACCCTGGGGGGAGGTTAGGGTTAGGCACCCCTAAGGGAGGGTTAGGGGAGGGCTCGGGTAGTTACTCACCTCAGTCGGGATCATCTTCTGGCGTCGGGATTTCATCCGCTGGGCTGTGGTCTGGTGGTCATATATACCGATTCCTTAACCAGGTCTGTTTTGGTTTTTTTTTAAATCGTGTTGTGTTCTGTCGGTATCCATTGCCTCTATGTTCCCGTCATGCTTAAGTGCTTTTTGGTATATTAACTGTGTGTAAACTATATGCAAAGCATCATATGTCACTAAAGAAGCTCTAGAATGTGCCATTTTCTCACTGTATAAATGTGACACTATAATGTAAAATAGCCATGAGAAAACAGGCACAGCACCTCCACCGTTGAGGCTTTTCTCACCCCCTGTGCCAAGGCCTTTCTTCAATATACGTATTCCTCACGTTCCAGCATGAATGTCAAAGGGTTGGGTTTTTTTTGTTGATTTTTAACGCATTAAGGCGGGTATCCACATATAGATATACAAATGAGAGCACGATTACGACATTGCTGTCGTGCTCTCGTTTGTATATCTAGTGATGTGCCTAGACTGAACGTTCACTCGTTCAGTCCAGGCACATCCCTCATCCCCGCACATGCTGAACCTGACGAGATCGTCAGGTTGACCAGCATGTAAGGGCGATGTCGGGAGCGACCAGCGGGCACGAGCATCGCTGGTCGCTTCCGACCAAAACATGCCCGATGCATGCGCTATTTGGAAGCGATTGCACGATAACGATGTCGTTACCATGCAATCGCTTGGTGAAATCGCTAAGTGGATACCCCCCTTTACTCTCACAAACTATACCCTGTGTTTTCAGAAAATGTTTAGTCTTTTTCCTCATTCTAACATGTCAAACCAAAATGGGCAAAAATGTTCAAATGAAATTCCAAGTGAACTAAAAGCAAATGTGATTATTTTATTTCTTATTTTTCATAAACCTCACAAAGATACTTTGTGGCTCTTGTATGTGTCTCTCTCTCGCGTAGAGCCTGTGTCCCATATGGAGGAAGAAGAAAAGGAGATTTATGTGCTTGCCTGTTAAATCCTTTTCTTTGATTCCATAGGGGACACAGGGCTCCCACCCTGACGCACCTGGCTTGCAGGGCTTTGCTCTGCTTCCGGTTCTCCTGTTCACATTTACCCTGTGTGTGCCAGTCTTCCTTCTCTCCTTCTTGCTCCTTGCCTTAGGCTTGTTAACTTAACTGAGTTGCCGGTGTCTGGGGGTGGGGTATAGGGGGAGGGGGAGCCTGGGCTATGTTTAACAAAGTTAACTGTGTGGTGCCCAGAGTCCATCCCACCAACCTATACCCAGCGTAGAACCTTTGTCCCCTATGGAATCGAAGAAAAGGATTTAACCGGTAAGCACATCAATCTCATTTCTCTCTTATCGATTCTGGGGGATATTGGACCATGGGGTTACAGCTGGAACTGTAAGATGCTTGCACTTAATTAACTCTTTAACTTTAACTCTAAGCTCCTCCCCTCTGCAACCATGACTTCAGTGTAGTTTAAGTGCCTTAGGGGAGAGGCACGATTTGAGAGGGCTGCTCGGCAGCCCCTTAGAGGTAACTTTTATGTTTTCTTTGTAATTTTTTTTGCTTTGTTTTATTTATAGTGAGGTGCCTGTGTGCTCCCTATGGGTAGCACACAGGCTGAGTGGAGCGGTGCTTGCCGCTTACAGCCGCGGTGGAGGAAGGGCGCGCTACCCTGCGGCACCCCCCTGCACTCACCCCTGAGACCGCCTGGGGACAGAACATGTCTTCACCATTTTAGTGGGTGCAGGTGACCATTTTGTCCCGGATGGGAATCGGTATGGAATCCCGGCTGCCGCATGGCCGGCAGTTCGATGCCCGGCAGCGGAAGCCCGACAGCGGTGAAATCCCGATCGTCCCTAAGGTAAGTATAAACTAACCTAGCTCTCCTTAGGGGTGCCTAACCCTAATCCCCCCTCTAAGTGCCTAACCCCCCCCCCTCTCCCCGCTGCCTAAACCTAAGTTCCCGGGGGGGTGCCTAACCCTAAGTCCCCCCCGGGTGCCCTAAACACGTTGCCCGGCATCCCTTCGATCGGGATGCCGGGAGTCGGGTAAATGACAGGCGTCTAGATATATCCCACGCCGGGATAAAGCAGCCGAGAAGCCGGCTGTCGGTATTAAGGCAGCCTGTTTCCCGACTGCATACCCCCGGATGCTGCATATGCCCGCACTGGGGCATACCAAGTGTTTTCCTCACTGTAGGGGGGAGCACCACTTAGGTGCAGGAGAGTGGCTGGGATGAACGGGGGGGTGCCTATTAGCACTGATCCTCCCTATAACCCCCCCCCCCCCCCCCCATCGCATTCTGACACCTGAGTTCTGCGTAGGACACTGAAACTTCCTGGAGCTTGCAAGGCAGCCAGTTTTCTGCCTCTGAAGCAAAGTGCTAGCGTTCTTTAGTGGGCCTTTGGCCTCTGCTCCTCTCCAACTCCTGACCCTCCAGAAAGGTTTTCTTAAAAAAATATATATATAAATATATATATATATATATAATATATTTTTATTTTTTTTTCCCCCTAAGGTTTGGAGTGCAGGGCAGTGACCTGTTTACTGGTACTATCTGCCAGCACCTACTGAAATTCAGTGCAGGGATGGTGGACAAACTGAAGGCCGTCAGGGCAAACACTACTATGTTGTTGTTTACATGTGCCCAGTGTCCGTCTCAGAAGAGCCGTCTTGGGCTATGGGTTGGTCACTTTCCGACTTGGTGCAGCTTATGACGCTTTAGCTAGAGGAAGAGGTGCGCTTGGATGCTGCTGCATCTGTTTCTGCCATACAGAACACTGCGTCTCCGGCGGCGCCACATCCAGGACCCGACCTGCCTTGGCTCCGTACAATGGAGCGCTCTGTAGCAGGTTTAGAGAAAGTTTCCTCTTATATGGAACGTTTCTTTGACGAGCCTAAGCTGCGCGAGGCGCATAAGCGTCCTACTCCTTCCAGGGGGCCGTTAGACGCTTCCGAAGAGGAGGGTGGTGAACTACCAGAAGAGGAGATTCTCCCTGAGGGGGAGGATCCAGAGCCCTCATTGGGCCAAGGGGTGGAAGACCTCATTACTTAGGTGCGGCAGTCGCTGGACTGCCTAGACTTGGATACCCAGGCACAAGCGATGGGCCCGTTCAAGCGTTAACGCAAAAGGATTGTTTCTTTCCCTGGATCTCTCAGATCTCGTGGAAGGCCCCGGACAAGAAAGTCTCTATCCTTCGCAAGTTTGCGTCTCTTTACCCACTTCCGCCAGACCATGGGAGCAACCTCCAAAGGTCGATGCTGCAGTTGCACGTTTGGCTAAGCACTTATGGTGCAGGGTGCGGCGTCCTTCAAGGATCCGTTGGATAAGAAATTGGAAGGTTACCTTAAGTCCATTTTTATTACTTTTGCTGGCCTCAGCGTGGGTCGCTAGGGCCATGGAGACAATGGGCCGACCAGCTCGTTGCTGCAATTCAGGGTGCTTTAATGGATTTGGCGGAACAGCTTTGCGGGGCGGTTGAATGTGTGCAAAGCCGTCCAGGATGGTGCTCAGCCTCCAGAGTTTCGGCTACGGCCATCTCGGCTCGAAGGGCACTCTGGCCCCGCGCCTGGGAGGCAGAAGCCGTCTCCAAGCGCTCCTTAGAATCTCTTCCCTTTTGGCGGCGAGGGCGTCTGTTTGGCGCTGAGTTGGACACCATTATTGCCCAAGCTACCGGGGAAAAAGCACTTTCCTGCAAAGACAGCGGGGACCACGGTTCCGTGCTGTCCACTTCTCCTGTCAAAGGGGGGCACCTATTAGAGGTCAATCTGCCCAAGGCCAGTTTTTTCCCAGCAGGGTTCCGCTCCTCAGGGCAGATTCTCTGGTACAGGCGCTCGAGAGCCAAGGCTCCAGAGAAGCCTAGTGCCTGACTGGGTCTCGGCCCACCCAGTCCGGTTGGGGGTAGGTGGACGCCTGTTCCAGTTAAGGAGTCGATGGTCAATGCCTGGGTGCAGGGCATCGTCCCCTGAGGATATGTCATCGAACGTTTTTTTTCCTACGACCCTTTCCGAGGACAAAGTAGCCTTGGACTGGGCAATCAGTTATCTGCTGGCGGAAGGAGGAGGAGTTCCAGCGCCAGAACGAAAACGGGGTTTCTACTCCAACCTCTTCCTTGTTTGGAAGCCCAAAGGCACCGATCGCCCGATCTTGAACCTACGGGCCTTGAAAACAAGACTGTGGGTGGACTGGTTTCGTATGGAATCTCTCCGCTCGGTGATCCAGGGAATGTCTGTCAACGAGTTTTTGGCCTTGTTCAACGTCCAAGACACGTACCTCCACGTTCCTATTTAGTCAGATCATCATTCTTTCCTCAGGTTTGCAGTCGGCCCGGCACACGATCAGTTCCAGGCTCTGCCTTTAAGCCTGGCAACAGCCCCAAGCGTCTTCTCTATTTGGACAATTTGCTGGTAAAAGCAGATTCAGCTTCCCAGTTGCAGGCCCATCTGCACCACATGATGCGGGTGCTTCAGGATCATGTCTGGATCCTGAACTTTGAGAAATCTTGCCAGCGTCTGATGTTCCTGGGAGTTATCTTCGACAACTCTCTCCAATGAGTCTTCATGCCCGAGTCCAAAGCCTGGGCCCTCCAGGATTTGGTCACTACTGTGCTGTTGGTCCCTCGCCCATCCATCTGGCTGTGCATGATGCTGTTGGACACGATGGTCTCCACCTTTAAGACCATCCTGTACGCCCGTTTCAACTCACGGGAGTTTCAGTGGGAAATTCTCCACAATTGGGCGGGTCGCATGGAGGCCCTTTCCTCTCAACATCTGGCTCTGTCGGACAGCACTCTGCAATCCCTTCGGTAGTGGCTGGTTTCCGATCACCTGCTTTGAGGTCGCTCCTAGGCTACTCCAGACTGGGTCATTGTGACCAGAGATGCAAAACTTCTCGGTTGGGGATCTGTGACGTCGAAGTTTAGTTTTCAGGGTCTTTGGACATCATTGGAGACTGCCCTGCCGATCAGTTTGCTGGAGCTCCGTGCCATCTATCTTGCTCTGCTGGGAGCACAGTCTTTCCTGGCCGGCAGGCCTGTGCGAATCCAGTTGGACAATTCCACAGCTGTGGCGTATGTGAAACATCATGGCGACACCAAGAGCGGGGCAGCTAGTGCGGAGGCGGCCCTCGTTCTCTCTTGATTGGGAGGCGGACTTCCTGCGCAGGAACACCTTTCTGCCAGGGGAGTGGGGTCCCCATCCAGAGGTCTTCCAGCAGTTGGTATGGAGGTGGGGTCTTCCGGAGGTGGACCTGATGGCGTCTTGGCACAACTGCAAGGTGCCCCAGTTTTGTGCGAGTTCGAGGGACCCACTGGCCTTCGCAGTAGATACCATGACCGTTCTGTGGCACATTCTGCTGGCATTTCTTTTTCCTCGGATTTCCTCCGATTCCCATGTTACTCCAGCAGATCATGGAGCAACAGGTTCCGGCAATCCTTGTGGCTCTGAACTGGCCGCACAGGTCGTGGTACACTGCCATTCTCAAGCTTGCCGTAGGTCCAGGTTGGCGTCTTCCACAGCTGCCGGACCTGTTCTTGCAGGGTCCGTTTCAGCACGAGGACCTACCTCGATTGGCTTTAACGGCCTGGCTTTTGAGACCGAGCTCTTAAAGGCTAAGGGATTTTCCCCTTCTGTTGTCCGTACTATGTTGCAGGGCCAGTAACCGGTTTCGTCGCACAACTATCACAGGGTCTGGAAGACCTATATCTTGTGGTGTGAACGGTGAGCGGTCACACATCCCGGTTTTGCCTGCCAAGGTTTTTGGCTTTCCTTCAGGGAAGTCTGGAGGCCGGCTTGCGGCTTTGCTCTTTTTTGCAGGGAGTGTTGCGGGTTCATCCTCCATTTCAGGAGCCTGTGGCTCCGCGGGATCTGACCTTGGTCCTTTCTGCTCTTAAGCACCTTTTGTGCCTTTGGACTCGGTGGACCTTCGATTTGTCACGTTGAAATTGGTTTTCCTTATTGCCATTGCCTCAGCTCGGCGTATCTCGGAGTTGGGAAGCATTGTCTTGCAAACCTTCATTATTCATTTTTCATAACGATAGGGCAGTGCTCTGAACAGTACCTTTGTTCCAACCGACGGATGTTTCGGCTTTCCACTTACACCAGGACATTGTCTTTCCTGTGTTTGGCCCATCTGAGACTTCCTGGGATCGGAAAGATCTGGCTCTTTTGGACGTCGTCCAGGACCTGTGGATCTACTTGGACAGGACTTCGGCCCTCCATCGGACGGATTCCCTAGTGGTTCTCTACGACTCTCAGAAGCGTTTCTGGAAGGGTACGAAGCAGACCATCGCATGTTGGATCC
This sequence comes from Taudactylus pleione, assembly GCA_031769625.1. NCBI lineage: Eukaryota > Metazoa > Chordata > Amphibia > Anura > Myobatrachidae > Taudactylus > Taudactylus pleione. The sequence continues at coordinate 25,898,838 of JAUIMM010000014.1, forward strand.
GATCAGTCATTTCTCGGGCCTGTTCTGATGCAGGGCGACCAGGTGCCCGGCTCATTCTATGAGGGTGGTAGGAACCTCCTGGGTGACACGTCACGGGGCCTCGGTTGAACAGGTCTGCCGCGCAGCTACCTAGTCCTCTGTTCACACATTCGCTCTGTTTTCCAGGTTTCATGTTTTTTGCCTCCGGTGACGCCCACTCTGGGCGTACAGTTCTCAGGTCAGGCAGCCGGAGCGTTCCCTCTCCTGGGGGTGGCTGTTAAATGTCCCATGGTCCAGTATCCTCCAGCATCGATGAAAGCAAAAAGAGAATTTTTGGGTACTTACCGTTGAATCCTTTTCTCTGAATCCTGCTGGGGGACACGGCGATCCCTCCCTCACATTGTCGTGTTGTGTTGATTTTTTTGACCAGTTGGTTCTGTTTTTATATTTGATTATAACAGTTTCACTGGGATATTGCTTCTCCTTACCAGGCACTTTTGAAGTTGTTGTACTGAGGTCATGGGATTGCAGAGGGGAGGAGCTTAGAGTTAAAGTTACAGAGTTAATTAAGTGCCAGCTCCTTGCAGTCCCAACTACAACCTCATGGTACAGTGTCCCCCCAGCATGATTCAGAGAAAAGGATTCAATGGTAAGTACCCACAAATGCTCTTTTTTGACATGTGTTTGGTTGGAGCCTATTTCCTGAGGTGGGCTTGGAAGGGCGGGTTCTGGGGCGATTCATTTGGTATTTATAGGCCCTATAGGGCATGTGGTATGGTTTGCTCCTTATACATCTTGTTTCTGGGCCCTGTGTGGCCTAAAACATCGACACATGCTACTGTGATACGATGTGAGTGAATACATTTTGTACTGTTTTTGCATAAAGAAGACTGGTGAATGTTCTCTCTGTTTCTAATATAAATATAAAAATATATATTGTATTATATAGTTTATAATGTAGAATTTATTTTTTGCAGTCTCCATTTACATGCTTATGTGTAGGAATATTATGGTGACCGCCAGGCAATAACTACTAAGGGGTCACGACGTTTGAAAGTTAAGGGGGGTATCCCCTTAGCGATTTAACCAAGCGATTGCACGATAATGACGTAGTTATCGTTCAATCGCTTGCAAATCGCGCATGAATCAGGCATTTTTTGGTCGGAAGCGACCGGTGATGCGCGTGCCCGCTGGTCGCTTCCGACATCGCCTGTACATGCTGGTCAATCTGACGATCTCGTCATGTTCAGCATGTGCGGGGATGAGGGATGTGCCTGGACTGAACGAGTGAACGTTCAGTCTAGGCACATCACTAGATATACAAACAAGAGCACGACAGCAATGTCGTAATCATGCTCTCATTTGTATTTCTATAAGTGGATAATGCCTTTAGATGCTCCCATGCGCCCTTTCCATTTCTATCCCCTATTTATCTATGCCCCTTCATCTTTGTAAGCCATACCAGGGCTCTGTTTTTCCTGTTTATCAAGAAAGGGATCAAAAAGCAACTGCAATTTTTTTTTTCCTCTTAAGCGGGTATACACAGTACGATAGGCACTGTGCGACGCGACGGGGGATCCGACGTCCGACATATCGAGCGGTCCCCACACGCGCTGCGATCGGGTGGCCGACCGCCCGATATGCCGGCTCCCTTACACGCATAGCGCTGCATGGGATCGCACATCGCATCCCCTGATCGACTGATACTGCAGTAAGATCAGGGGGTGTGATGTACGACCCCACGGGTGTGCGCTCTGTGTGATAGCATGCCCATACATGGTGTGATATAGCAGCCAAATCGTACCAATCCATCAGATCGGCTGCTTTATTGCACCGTGGGAGTTTTCAAGTATATGCGAATGATCAGTCCTACTTCTCATTCTCAGTGAAGGAGTTAATGTATGAAAAATTAACATACTAATACAGATGCACATTTGTACACTACAAATACATTTTTTATAGTACTACTAAACCTCCTCCTTATTATTATTTGTTTAAACATGATTTTTAACATTTATTGTAGGTGGAAGAGCGGTTTCGTCAGTTAATGAAGTTGTTCAAGAAGAGCAGAAATTGCAGCAGCTGACATGTCCTGTGTGTAATTCCCCTGTACTGCTTCCTGAGCACAGATGAAGGTGTACACACTGAGCTCTGGTGTGGACTCTAGTTCATCTCTTCACTGCTTTTAATGTGGGTCTTATTTGCCTTTTCAAACGTCTCCATAATTTTTCAGTTTTGTCAGTCTCTAATGTATGTACATGAAAGATTAGATATAACTTTTTTCTTAACTGTTGCTTCCTGGATTCACTGAATTAATATTTATCGTTATTACTGATGCCTTCTAGTTATACAGTGTAAAATGGTCTGGTTTTATAGACGGATACAGGAGTCAGAACCAGAGTTCTCTTGTGTGGCACTTGCAGCACTTCCTCATACTTCAAATACATTTGTTGTCATGAAGTTTCTTGTTGGGCACTTGTTGAAATAGATTAAGCATAATTGCCGTTACCCAGCAGCTCATTCTTAATGAAGCCATTTACACTGATTATAGAAGGGTATTTCTGTTGTGAAGTATCTCTAAAAAAATAGCTCTTATCAACAGCAGTAGGACTACTTTAAAATATAAGTTGGTTCAAAATTACCAGGTGTCTTGTAATATTCCTAGTATTGATCTATTCCTATAGTATGTATATTTTAGAGTTTTACACACTATAGGTCCTGTGTAAACACATGGTCAAAGCCTTTTTCGGAACATATTTGCTGGATGTTTCTATGGTAGAGAGTGTGCATTTATCTTGGTATTTCATGTCATTTTCAAAATATCTTTCTTTGAAAATAGTATTAAGAGCATCAGAATTAAGTCCTCATGTACCTACCAGTTACTGATGTTTTAAATCTATACCAAATATGGTGCACAGATTCCAGTGGTTCCTGTAAGGTGCTTTTTCGTAAATAAAACTGTGTGATAACTAATATGCCATTAGGTTTGATAGATCTAATGAAAGTTAGATAATAAAAGTTGTGGAGCATATATAATAAGATTTAGCAGGATATACCCTGCTAAATCACAACTGTGCAGTTATCCATTGGAATTACAAGTAGTAGAGTATGCCTGGCCAAAAGAGTGCATGACTAGAGTGCGTGGGGACTCTCATTCTCTTCATACAGGTATAACCAACTGCTACCGAGCTTCATGGCTTATCACGTTAAATTTAAATCAGCCAGCGCTGTCCATCCTTATTTTAATTGCACTTTTTCTCTATACTTAATAAAACTCGCAAGTGCAAAATATTACGTGAGTGTTAGCTTCTTAGTTTTCCTGTTGGATTCTTAGTTTTCCATACAAAATATTTACCTATAATTGGCCTATGGATTTGAATTCAAGTTTTAGGCTTTTGAATGATAGCTAACCAGTATGTATTAAAGTCTTGAAAGGGAAGTCTTTGCTTGAAGACATACGGGCAGCCATTGGTTTCCTATCGCCACCCTTTCTGATCTTTGAGAGGAATAGCAATTTACACCTACAAGCAAGTCAATATTTAACCTCAAAGTATGGAGTTTGCTCCTGTTTATACTTTTCATTATGAGTAACATTAGGTAATTTACATAGTATGGTATCTAAATGAAGGCAACTTCTGTTCTGCTCTATAGTTGCATCAAGTCTGTGTTCTGACCTCATAATACTAGGTTTTCAGATTTTTCTCATTTCATCCTCTGTCCTTACTTGAATTTCTACTGTTATATAAATGTGAATTTCACTTGTAAAGTTAATTTGTTATTGTAAATAAATGTACAGATTACTGGTTTATGTTCCCATAAACACTTTTTTTGTATGTATATTGTAATGAAAGAGAGATGGATTTTTTGTTTTTAGCTGTACAGACTGAAGCAATTTATTTTGTATAAACCTGTTTGCACAGATGCAATGTACATGTAAAGTTGTTGGAGCTTTTCTGAAACTGTTGTCTGTGTTTTTGTTTTTTTTAAATGATGATTTATGTACTTTTATAATATGAAATATTGAAAGCAAGGGCTTTCACGCAGGTGTATATATGGGGCAGAAGAAATTCAGATTCATCTTTTTAAGTGTGGACACAGAGGATACAGCAGTTTGATCTTCATATGCCTTTGAGTCATGGATTTCTTGTGGAATTTGATTGATAATGAGCTTGGAGAAATCGGGGGAAAAACCAAGATAAGTTAAATACTGTGGGTAATGTTTTACTCAAATTAACAAAACCCTGGAGATAGATGGGACTCCAGTTACATCTTTTCTTAAATACCCAACCCTTAGGGATCAACAGAGAAAAAAGCTGGATGTGGTAAATGTCCTCATCCAAATATTTGTGCACTTTGGGGGCAATGCAATTCAACGCAAACTGAATAGCGCTGGGAGCGAGCTCCTGGAGCTATTCAATTCAGTGCGCTGTGTGGTCGGAGAATTGCCGGATATCGCACCTTAACAAGGGTGTTAAGGCGCGTTAACCGGCATTCTCTGACCAAAGTGCCGGGCGCGCGGCTGTCAGCGCCACGCTAAGCAGAAAAACTACTGCACGCCCGGCCCTTTGGTCGTATTTCTCCTCGCATCTACAGGGTGGTGCGAGCAGAAATCCTTAGCGCGCCCAAACAGCGCCGTTGTATTGAATAGCTGCGGGAGCTCCCAAGCGGCTATTCAACTTCGCATTGAATTGAATTCCCCCATTTATCTCTCCTGACACATCTACTCTTCTCCGAATGGGTTGTTAACGGTTGCCCAATTTTTATGTTTCCAAGCAGTTGGCTAATGTGTGAGGGTTTGTGAGGTTACAACCTGCACTTCTCTTCTAACTGTTGGTGTAGCAGAGCCATCCATAAACCAACACTGCTCTCTTTCATCAGATGCGTCTTCCCACAATGAACTTTGCTTACAGAGGTGTTGGTTTAGAGTTACATGTAAGTCTTTTTTGTGGATAGATCTTGCAATTTTTCACATGCTTGAAGGCCAAAAGCAGCCTACTTGAGCAACTTCAATCAGTCGTGCATATCTCAACCGCACATGAGGCTACATGGGTGTAACTGCATGTTTGCTCGTATTATAAGTTTTGTGATGACATGTCATGGGTGTGTAGGCAGAATTGGACTGATCTCGGAACAATCTTTTGCACCATGTACTGTATAATGTTGGTGCAAATGACCGCTACGTTAACAAGTGGTATTCTGAATAAAGATGGAGATCACATTTATTTCCAAGCAGTGGTTGGGGGGTATTTTGCTTTGGTGTGTCCCCTTTCATGTAAGTATGACTTCCATTTCATCAAAGTCTATTGTGCATCACCCTGCTATATAAAGGTAATCATGCCTGTCTGGTTAATTTAGCAATTGGCAGATCAGTTCTCAGTCACTGCTTTTTAATTGTGTTTTCCATCTGCTTCAAGCTGACTGGCTGAAGAGGTGGTTGGATATAAACTGGGATACATTTATCATTACCACTCAATAGACTTTTCTCTAAAACAGGTTCCCAAAAGCGGTCCTCAAGACTCCCCAACAGTTCATGTTTTCGAGCCATGGTTGAGCACAGGTGATTTAATTAGTACCTCAGTCAATTTGCTTTAACCACCTGTGCTCAACCATGGATATCTCTAAAACCTGAACTGTTGGGGAGCCTTGAGGACTGCGTTTGGGAACCTCTTCTCTAGAACCTTTTTACAACAAAGATGACAGTTCAATGATCTGTATTTAGATGTGTCCTGTTTAATTTGGCAATTTCCAATTTGACATTTATACTTATGTTATATGCCTTTCTACTTGTATAGTTTGTAAAACAGTAAGTATAATTTACAATAGGCATATTGCTATAGAAAACACTTTTCTCTTTCACCCACTTTGGAATAAACTGTTAGTCCACTCTTATTTACTAATTTGTGTTCTACAGTTTCTTTCTCTTTTGATATGATGCAGGAACAGTTTCCAGATCAAGGCTGCTGGGGGGAAATTCTGTGATGTATTTCACGTATTCCCAATTCCAGGCCTAGGGCAAAATTTACTAAGCGGCGGTTTCTATTCTATTCTAAACCCCGGCGGTTTGGTGGCGGTTTCTATTCTAAGCCCCGGCGGTTTGGTGGCGGTTTCTATTCTCAGCCCCGGGGGTTTGGTGGCGGTTTCTATTCTAAACACCGGGGGTTTGGTTTTGCAGCAGTTTCTAAATGACAGCCCTGTTCTATTCTATTCTAAAATGTGTTTTGACTGTGGTTTGGTGGCAGTTTTGCTATCTGCAGATTTACTAAGGCCAAAACTGCCATCAAAACACATTTTAGAATAGAATAGAACAGGGCTGTCATTTAGAAACTGCTGCAAAACCAAACCCCCGGGGTTTAGAATAGAATAGGAACCGGCACCAAACCCCCGGGGTTTAGAATAGAATAGGAACCGGCACCAAACCACCGTGGTTTAGAATAGAAACCGCCGCTTAGTAAATTTTGCCCTGAGTGATTTCATGGACATTTGGAACCAGATGACCAATGTATTACTTGTAAGATTGAGAACCAAGGTCTAATGGGATGCAACAGCGGTAGTAGAACTAGAATAATGTATAGTCCTGCCGCTAGGAAAGTGATATCCAAATGAATATATAATAAGCACACAATGTTAAGCAATCATGTATCAAGCTGCAGCCAACCTGAAAAGAGGAATGCCACTCCTCAATAGACACACAGGAAAAAAAACACACACAGATGGCGCTGCTAGATAAACCATTAAATATATTTAAAAACAGTAAATAAAGAGTATATAATAGAAATACTCCCGGGAGTGTATCAGTAATGAATAAAAAAAAAAAAAAATTTAAAAAACATACATAAATAATATTGTAAAATAGAAACAATGATATATGATAGTGTTGTTACAATCACTGACAAAATGCTTGTATCCAATAGATGACACCTACTAATGTAGCATCAGACAACTGGAAGCAAATAAATCACTGCATATGACCATGAAATAACGAGTCAGTACTGAAGGCTGAGACAGTTCATCATAGCAAATAGAAATATAAAGTTGAGACTCTCAGTAGCGTGTCAGTGAACTTCAACGCGTTTCTCTGCATACGGCAGCTTTATTATTATATCCTTATCTTCCCAAAAAAGCTTTTTGGATATTATTATTGTGATTATCACTTTATTTATATATGATGATGATATAATTTTTTCGTTAATTGTAGTTTTTCTCCTGATTGAAATTCAATTAACTAATTAATTAACTAACAACTGTGGAGGAGGTATTTAACCCCTCCCAGGATATAGAAAGGAATCTCCACTTCTTGATAAAGCTGCCGTATGCAGAGAAACGTGTTGAAGTTCACTGATCCTTCTCTTCTACAGACCAGAGACCATCTATGGTTGTTACCTACTGGCGATAGCTATTAGCTCATTCTATCAGCCTCTATCTTAGCTCCATGCTAATCTACCATCTGTTCCCGTACACGTCATTGTACGCGCTGAGCGGCTGTATCACCCGGAGGTGAGCGCGCCGCACGGGAGCCCCGACGGGGGTAGAAGGCAGACGTCTGCAACACTGGTCCCTGTGAGCACACTGCTGCAGGATACCCTCTATTCAAGCACATTATCGAGCTTCTGTATGGTAACTATACCACATTGTGCCGGCACACAGCCAGCTACTCTGGAATTTTGTTTACTATTTAGAGACTGACACACTACTGAGAGTCTCAACTTTATATTTCTATTGGCTATGATGAACTGTCTCAGCCTTCAGTACTAACTCGTTATGTCATGGTCATATGCAGTGATTTATTTGCTTCCAGTTGTCTGATGCTACATTAGCAGGTGTCATCTATTGGATACAAGCATTTTGTCAGTGATTGTAACAACACTATCATATATCATTGTTTCTATTTTACAATATTATTTATGTATGTTTTTTACATTTTTGTTTTTTATTCATTACTGATACACTCCCGGGAGTATTTCTATTATATACTCTTTATTTACTGTTTTTAAATATATTTAATTGTTTATCTAGCAGCGCCATCTGTGTGTTTTTTTTCTAGCGGTTGTAGACCTGGCCTAATTCACCTTCCTAAGTAACTGTTTCCTCGATTAGTCCATGACCCACTGACAATAGTCAAGGAGCATCTCTGGGTCCTGGAATAATGTTGCTTTATTCAGAGAAGTTCCTAGAGACCACATCATCCAGCAAGTAATATGTCAGGGAACCTTCTTAGTTCCAATTTGTAGAGTATTCTGTTTTGGACCCACCTTCCATGGAGAAGAGGGAGAATTCCTGGCGACTCACCTAAAGATTATGAAAATCTGGTAATTATGAGTAAATTACAATCTGTTGTTTGCTCCCAAATGCTGGAAGACTTAACAAAAATGGTTGTTAAGATAAGGTGGTTAAATCAAAGTAATTGACCGATTTAGTCTATTTCTACTTCAGGGTCCATAGGGTATCCACAGGATACCTTGGGTATAGGTGTGACGTCAGTCATCGGGCACCATAGAGATAAGCTTTCAGCCTCCCAGGATGCACTAGAGTCCCCCTCCTATACCCCGCCCCCGAGCCAAGGCGCACCTCAGTTTCGTTTGGTGCCCGGCCGGAGTCGGGTGCACCTGTTGGAGTGGGGGCTAGAAGAGCCCCTGAAGCTTTTTCTTCATGCAGCTGTGGCTGCACATCTGGATGAACAGCATGGACGGTCAGTCCTGACGTCCATGCTGTCTTCCCTACACCCCCGCCGGTACCAGAACGCCAGTACCGATCCGGGGATGCTGGTGAGCATCTCGGGTCACAGCTAGCGGTGACCCCAGATGTTCCGGACCATGGCCGGATTCAAGAGGGACAGCAAGGTAAGCAGCGGGGTCCCCGCTGTTACATGGTCCTGAGTCCCCAGGCAGGGGGCTCCCTGGGGACTGGCTGCAGCGTGGAGCCAGGTATGAACCTGCGCTTCCACTACCCCCTGGGACAGCAGACCGCAGCAGAGCGGTAGCACTGCGGCTTCCCGGGGGTTAAATGCATGCCAGGGGAGCGCGCCTTCCCTGTCTCACAGCCGGCGCCTCCCCCGCTGCACACAGCCCTCTCTGCACACTGCCGACTGGTCCTGTAACAGCGCTCCTCCCCCAGGCCAGCCTCCTCTCTGCTCCTCGGCGGCCATCTTTCCAACGCATTGTGAACGCTGCTGGAAGCACTGGACGGAAGCATCGTGGTCTGGGTCCCCCCGCATATCTCTCCTCCGATTTGGGTCAGGTCTGTGTATGCTGCGCTGTGTCCTACCAGGCCCTGTGTCTGCGTAGTTGAGTGATCAGCGCTGTTAGTGCAGGAATTGATTTTTCTTTGCATTGTATGTGACTGTGCTAGCGCTGCCTGTAACTTTTCTTCTAACTGTCAGCTTTATTACTGTCCCTGTCCTTTCTGCTAAGCCCTTGCGGTGCGGTGCTGCAGGGTGGTCTCTCGCCTATTTAATATATAATTGGTGAGAGGGGTCACATACTTGGTGCCACCATGTCTAAAAGTGATTTTCCTCTCCGGCTACAGTGTACTACGTGTAAAGTACCGTTAGCGGAGGGGGAGGGTAGCGCGGAGGGCCTCTGCCGGCAGTGTTTGTCTATGGCGCGGCCTATTACGGTTACAGCGCCGGTACAGGAGCCGCCCTGGGCTTGTTTCGCTCAGACGCTTACAACCTTAGTGGGCCAGTTAGCTCCGCAGCCCGCGTTTACGCAGATGGGTTTGTCCCAGCAGTCAGTGGTGTCGTCACCCATGCAGGGTTTCCCACGACAATTGGTGGTACCCCACAGTCTCCCTATTTCCCCGCTCCCGGTTTCTCAGGAGCCGGCGTGGGTTAACTCCCTGACGAGTTCTGTACAGCACTTGTCGGATGTGTTGCAAGGGGAGTCTGTAATGCGGCCACATAAACGGCCGGTGGCGTCTCTGTCGGCTCCTTATGAGGATGACGAGGGGACGTCTGATGATGGGGAGATTCTGGATCCTTACGATCAGGAACCTCTCCATACTAAGGACGCTGACGCTAAGTCCAAGGTATATATTCCTGGACTTATTCGGGCAGTCCGCACAGCCTTGGTAATTGAGGACGAAGTTCCCCCAGCGGCTAAATCCAAGTATGCCTTTTTTAAAGATGTGAAGGGCGATGCCACAGTCTTTCCTCTTTCGGGTCAGTTAGTGGACCATTTAGAGGAGGCGTGGAAACAGCCTGGCAAAAGATACCAGCTGCAGAGGCGCCTGGCAGTGGCTTATCCATTCGCAGATAATTATTTTGCAAAGTGGGAATCCCCTCCACAGGTGGATTCTCACGTGACCCATCTTGTCCGTAGTGCCACATTGCCGATGCCATCCATGTCCTCCCTTATGGATGCTACGGACCGCAAGGTGGAGATCTGCCTCAAGTCCGCTTATTCCCTTGCGGGGGGGGCAGCACGGCCGGCTATGGCCATTTGCTGGGTTGCCAGAGCGATGGAGCGCTGGGCGGATTCATTAGAGGCGTCTTTTGATTCCGACTGTCCAGCCGAACAGGCGGAGTTGATTGGTAATCTCCGTGATTCGGCCACTTATATCAACGAGGCGGCCTTAGACATTAGTACTCTGGTGTCTAGAATTTCTTCAGCAGCAGTGGCTGCTCGTCGCACCTTGTGGCTGCGATCCTGGAAGGCGGACGCAGATTCCAAAAAGGGTTTGGAGGCGTTGCCATTTACCGGAGAAGTTCTCTTCGGTCCGGATCTGGACAAGATTGTGGCCACGCTGGCGGCAGCCAAATCGGCTTGTCTCCCGTCGGCCGCTGCTCCTTCTGGTTCTGGACCATCGTCCTTTCAGTCTTATAGGACCCAGGGCAGGCCCAAACCACAGTCTTTTCCTCAACAGGCTGGCCCTAAGAAATCGGCCAAGCCCCGGAAGCAAGCATGGAGTACCAGACGTCCGGCCCCTAAGCCAGATGACAAGCCTGCGGCCTGACGGTCCGGGCCTCCCTTTGGGGGATCCCAAAGTGGGAGGCCGCCTGCTGCAGTTTGCCCAGTGTTGGTCGGTCACTACGACAGACACTTGGGTTCTCGAGGTGGTCTCCCACGGGTACGCCCTCTCTTTCCGACACAGACCCCCGGCTCGATTCTTCACCACGGGTCTACCATCAGACCGGAACAAGGCTACGGAGCTGCGGAAGGTATTGCACACTATGCTCCAGGCTGGAGTTATAGTGCCTGTTCCATTCTCCCAGAGGGGCCAGGGTTTCTATTCAAATCTTTTTTTGGTACAGAAACCCAATGGGTCGTATCGTCCGATTCTCAACCTCAAAGCTCTCAACAAGTCTTTGCGGGTACCGAATTTTCGGATGGAGACCCTACGGTCCATCATTCTGGCGCTGGAACCTGGGGACTACATGGTGTCATTGGACATACAGGACGCTTACCTGCATGTCCCTATTCTTTTGCGCCATCAACAGTTCCTCAGGTTTGCAATCCGCAGCGACCACTTCCAGTTTCGGGCGTTACCTTTTGGCCTGGCGACAGCACCATGTGTGTTCACCAAGGTCATGGCGGCTTCTCTGCGGCTGCAGGGAGTCCGCATGTTGCCGTACTTGGACGACCTTTTATTGGTGGCAGGATCTCCAGAGCTCCTTCTACGCCACTTGGACCTGACCATTGCGCTACTGCAACGGCACGGCTGGCTAATCAACTGGCAGAAGTCCACTCTAATCCCGTCTCGGCGGATTCTGCACCTCGGAGCCTTATTGGACTCGGAACAGCAAAGGATCTTCGTGACGGGGGAAAAGATCTCTGCTTTACAGTCGAGGGTGCGCAGTTGTCTGCACAGCTGCCGGGTGTCTCTACACTCGGCGATGAGGTTACTGGGCTCCATGGTGTCAGTGTTCGACATGGTGGAATATGCCCAGTTTCACTCCAGACCTCTGCAGCACCTGATCCTGTCCAAGTGGAACGGGCTGCCTCAGTCTCTGAAGTCCCAGACAATTGTGCTCACCCCGGAGGTTCGCCTGTCCCTTGCCTGGTGGTTACAGACGACCCATCTCAGCAAGGGACGTCCGTTCTGCGTTCCAAATTGGGTCCTGTTGACAACGGACGGCAGTCTTCGGGGCTGGGGAGAAGTTTCGGGTCCACACTTGTTCCAGGGCAGGTGGACGCCGTCAGAAGCGGAGCTTCCAATCAATATCTTGGAACTCCGTGCGGTCTTCAATGCTCTCCATCAGGCACATCTGGTTCTCCAGGGTCATCCGGGACAGGTCCAGTCGGACAACGCTACCACCGTGGCCTACATAAACATGCAAGGAGGAACCCGAAGTCGGGCGGCTCTCGTGGAGGTCTCTCGGATCCTGGTATGGGCGGAGCGCAATCTTCCGGCCATATCAGCGGTCTTCATCCCGGGAGTGCTAAATTGGGAGGCGGACTTTCTAAGTCGCCAGGACGTTCATTCGGGGGAATGGTCCCTACACCCGGACGTTTTTCAACTGCTGGTGGACAGATGGGGTCTTCCAGAGATCGAACTCATGGCGTCCCGGCACAACAACAAGTTGCCGGTGTACGGGTCTCGCACAAGAAACGAAGGGGCGTCTCTGGTGGATGCTCTGTCCATCCGGTGGACGTTCCGGTTCGCATACCTGTTCCCTCCGGTCTCCCTTCTTCCACGGGTAATCCGGAAATTCAAACAGGAAGGAGGGACGCTCCTGTTGATAGCTCCCGCGTGGCCCAGACGGCACTGGTTCTCAGACCTTCAGTGTCTGTCCGTGGACAGTCCTCTGCGGTTGCCGCTACGACCGGACCTTCTGTCACAGGGTCCTTGTCTTCACCCGGACCTGACTCGGCTGTCTTTGACGGCGTGGCTGTTGAGACAGCCATGCTGAGGTCCAGGGGGTTTTCCAGTTCTGTAGTGCGTACCATGTTACGAGCTCGGAAACCGTCTTCCGCGAGGATATACTTTCGCGTGTGGCATACGTTCTTCCAGTGGTGTCGACCGAGAGGTTATGCACCGCAGGAGTTTCGTCTGTCTCGGATACTCGCCTTCCTACAAGCGGGACTAGATCATGGGCTTCGCCTTACCTCTTTGAAGGTACAGGTTTCGGCCCTGTCTGTCTGGTTTCACCGTAGGATTGCTACAATCCCGGATGTGCGCACCTTTATGCAAGGTGTTCTCCGCATTCAACCGCCCTTTGTTCCACCTGTGGCGCCTTGGGATTTGGCTGTGGTCCTGAGGGCTCTCCATGGACCGCCGTTTGAACCACTGGGCTCAGTGGATCTTAAATGGCTAACAGCTAAGACTGTTTTCCTTCTGGCCATAGCTTCGGCCAGACGTGTTTCTGATTTAGGGGCTCTTTCTTGTAGACCCCCTTTCTTGGTTTTTCATGGGAACAGGGCAGTGCTCCGCACTCTGCCCGAGTTTCTTCCCAAAGTTGTTTCCCAGTTTCATGTTAACGAGGAAATCGTTGTTCCGGCCTTTAACTCACCTGGTCTTTCCGTGGGTGAGGCCTCTTTGGATGTTGTGCGGGCCTTAAGTACTTATGTTGACCGCACTTCTTCGTTTAGGAAGTCGGACGCCTTGTTTGTCCTCTATGGCTTCCGTAAAAAGGGTTGGCCTGCTTCAAAGCAAACTTTGGCAGCCTGGATCCGTATGGCTATTTCTGAAGCTTATCTTCATGAAGGTCTGCTGGTTCCTCCTTCTGTGAAGGCTCATTCCACTAGGTCTGTGGGTCCTTCGTGGGCAGCTCGACGTGGTGCCTCTGCAGTCCAAATCTGCAAGGCTGCTACGTGGTCCTCAGTCCATACCTTCGTGAGGTATTACAGGTTTGACACCTTCGCCTCTCAGGATGCTTCCTTCGGGCGGCGGATTCTCCTTTCTGCACAGGAGCGTCCCCACCCTTAAAGGATACTGCTTTGGGACATCCCCAAGGTATCCTGTGGATACCCTATGGACCCTGAAGTAGAAAATATGAGATATGGTAAGAACTTACCCTTGTTATCTCTATTTCTACGAAGTCCATAGGGTTCCACAGGACTCCCGCCCTGTCGCACCTGTGCTGCAGATGGGCTTTGCTCTTGTCACCGGTTTTTCCGTCTCCCTCTAGTGAGAATGTGATTCTTGTGTGTGTCCAGATCTTGTTTCTCTCTCTTCCTTCTCCTCCTCCGGCCTATGGCTTGATAACTAACTGATGTGCCTTGGCTCGGGGGCGGGGTATAGGAGGGGGACCCTAGTGCATCCTGGGAGGCTGAAAGCTTAACTCTATGGTGCCCGATGACTGACTTCACACCTATACCCAATGTATCCTGTGGAACCCTATGGACTTCGTAGAAATAGAGATAACAAGGGTAAGTTCTAACCATATCTCATATTTTTCCCGCATTTTGGAGTAAGCAATCGATTGTCATTTGTTCACATATAAGTTACCAGGTTTTCATACCAACTAGTAGGCTGGTTGGAAAGAATCTTTAGATGTGTAGCCATCTTTTTTTAATTTAAATTGCGTATTACTCGAGGTGCACAGGATCTACCTTGTGGTATGTAGGTGATCCATTGCACCAAACAGCTTATAGCTTTGAAACTCCCAGCATGCATAGGTCGTCCTCCCTATATACCCTGCCCCATCCACAGGAATTAATTTTTTTTGTTTGGTTTGCACCATTTTAAACAGCTGGACTGCCTAGGCAGTCCCAGGCTTTTCCTTTTCTGATTTGCCTTAGTTTTGAACTTCTGAATTTAAGTGGTATTAGGCGCCGCATACGAAACATATACTGCAACTCCTACTTCTGCTGCCGAAACGCCAGTAGCGCTATATGCCCGGGGCTTTCGGCAGGGCTCAGCTAGAGGCATCACTGGGGTCCGGCCTGTGATTGGATTCATGGAGATGGCAGGTAAGTGATTCCTTGTGTGGGGAATTGTGCGTGAAGCAGTCCAGGCCTTCGGTGTAGGAGACTCAACGGAGGCAGCTACGGGTGAAGGTCTTGTTTAATGTGTCCTCACTAAGGCGGCCAGGGCCATATCGTCCGTCGCTGGAGACGGGTAGTAGATGCACTAGAGCGCACTAGGTAGCGTCAACTACTGTAAGCGTACCTTTGCCATCAAAAAAATCCCAGCTTAGGGGAGATAGGCGCTCCTCCCCAACCCAGACGCAACTTCCGGTTGCGGATTCCTGCATCTAGTTGGCTTGTTTCTTCTGCCCACCTCATGTGGGATATGCTCACATTCCACCTTGGGTGCGCTGCTGAAAGTCTCAGGTTAGGTCTGTCTCCCTGTACACCTCTCCCTTTGGGCAGGTATTTAGCACTCTATCCTACCGATACCCCTGAGGGGGCTGGTCAGTTGATGCAGAGTCCATTTGCATTTGATTATATTTATGCATTGTATGTGACTGTGATGCTAGGTGCTGTATTTATAATGGCTTTTTGTTTTTAAAACTCAGATATATCTATCACTGTTTCTGCTCATCCCTCTGAAGGTGTGGGGTTTTTCCATTTAAAGTCACATTGCATTTATACTCCCTGTTGCACATTGTCTAAAGGTAAAGGAGAGAAGGATGAGCCTCCTTTGCTAAAACCTGTCTGAGCAGGATTTTGTGCAAGATGGGTTGTGTAGTGTCTGTTGTAAACAGCCACATTTTTCTATCTTGTACTCCTGTACCAGCACAAGGATTACCCTGGGTGGCCTAGTGGTCTCAGTTGTTGTCGCATTTGGTGGACAGGGACGCAGCTACGCTTGCTCCTGTCACAATATTGCCTCCTGGTATGGGATACCCACAGCAGTTGCATCCTTCTATGTATATGTCCCCCATGAATCCCTGTTGGTTTGATACTTCTCACTCTGGTCAGAGTATGCTGCCGTCTATAGCCTCTCAGCGGGTGGTGCAGGCAAATAGACCAGTGGCAGTAAAGCAGGGGCATAAGAGAGGTTCTCTTCAGACGTTGCCTCAGGATTCTGACACAACCTCCTCATCACACTCTGATACTCAGAGTTCAGGTCTTAGTGGCAATCCTCTGTGGATGTCCCCTCACTGGTGAGAGCGGTTAGATCTGTCCTCAGTATAGAGGAAGAGGAGGTTCTGCCGAAATGTAAAGGCCCCCATACATCAGCAAATGACTGCAGCAATTCTGCAATTTGCAATAACTTATAAAAAATTTTCCCTATTTCAATCGATTGCTGATGTATGGGGGCCTTAAGACATCGGTCTTTAGGTGTCAGGTGCCTAAAGATTATTTCTCTTTCATCCATTAGGGGACACTGGAGGTGCTTACGCTGGGGTATAGAGGCGTGGATAACTGAAGCTGGCACTTTAATTTAGAAGTGTGAAGCTCCTCCCCCTCTATGCCCCATCAGCCCTCAGTTTAGAAAATGTGCCTAATAGGAGCTGGTCACAATCCGTGTGCTCCAGCAACACATCCATTTTATTTATTTAGGTTATATTATTTTATAACATCTTTTTGACACTTTTAGGTACCCTTCGCCACCTCTCTAAAGGTGGGGTCCGTGTACCTGGCGACCTGTCTTTATAGGAGGCAGGAAGGAGTGCACAGTGCTTATACGAAAAGCACTGACAGCTCCTTACTGCCACAGCACATTCTCAACAAGTGGAGAGAAGTGCTGACTGCTGCAGAGAGACTTCTATGGGGGACCACGCAGTGAGTAACCACCTGCGCATCCCCCGGCTCCCAGCCCCACCACTTCCCAGCGTTGTACAAACTTAGTGTGCTGGGCAGCTAATGCAGAGTCCCCTGCTGTCCCTCCTGCTGCTGATTAGCGCGGCTCCCTGCTGTCCCTCCTGCCACTGATCAGCGCGTCACTCGGCTCTCCCTGCTGTTAGTGGCGCGGGGCAGCTTATGCAGAGCGCTGCTCTAACTCTCCCCGCTGTACACGCGGTGTGAGGCGCGTGGGGGGGGAGGGTAATGGCCACAGAAGCCATCTTGTAAAGCCCTTCAGGGCATAAAGAAGGGGGCGGAGCTTAAAGGCAGCGCGGGTCTCTCTATGCGGCAAGCGGCTGTATAACAGCAGGGCTGCCGTTCTTCATTACACAGCAGCTCATACTGCATCTCTATACAGGAGATTGCAGTGTCAGACACAGAAGGATGGATTCCTGTGCTGCACAAGTACATCTCCTGATTACATCCCTGGTAAAGAGGCTGTAAGTAACTGGGGAGTAAGTGCAGGGGAATCAGATCTGTGGGAGGGGGTTTCTCCTCTGTGTCCCACAGCCTTCTTGTTTATCTTGTCTGTGTCTTTTCTGTTTTATGCTGTGTTTCTCTGGGTGACCGTGTGTACCAGATCCAACAGAACCAAGGCTTCTCAAAGGCTTTTTGTCTGTTCCAAGTGTAACAAAAAACAAAACAAGCCACGTGCCACTGGGTCCACGTTATGTGATGCTTGTATAACAACAGGTTCACAGATGGCGATTACTAGCTCTTCTGCTCCGCCATGGGCAGGAGACACCCTGGTTCAGAGTAAAACGGTGCTTGCACCCTCCACTTCCTACCAAAAAAAAAAAAGTCACAAGAGCGTACTCTAAGGACAGTTCTCCAGTCAGAAGAGTCGGGCGAACAATTCCTCGCTACAGAGGATACCGTAGAGGGTGATTTGGAGGTAGTTTTACAAGAAACCCCTCAGGGGTTAGAGTCCGCCTCCCGAGGGGTGGAATCTCTAATCTTGGCAGTCAGGTTGTTCGTGAAATAGTTCCCACTCCTGGGATGCAGTAACTATCTCCTCAGGCAAATTAAAGACCTAAGAGTTCAGCGTTTTGGTTTTTTTTTTCCGTTCTCACAACAACTTCAACAGTTATCAGTGGACTGGAAACAGCTGGATAAGCGGTTCCAAATTCCACGCAGGTTTTCCCCTAGCTACCCTTTTCCATCATCCATGATGGAGAACTAGGAAACACCTCCTCCTGTAGATGCGTCTGATTTCAGTCTCTCTAAGAAAACAGCAGTGACGGGAGCTACTGTTTTAAAGGACCCTTCGGACGTAAGTTTGAGACAACATCTATGATCTATATATACCGCGGCAGGAGCTCAGCTTTGACCTACCCTTATTACTGCCTGGGTTAACAAGGCTGTGGTTTGCTGGGTTGACCAGTTGATTACACTCGGGTACTTCCAGAGAAGAATTAAGTCTACTAGCAGAACACATCTGTGAGTCTGCAGTTTACTTAGGAGAAGTTTCTAAGGATATCAGTCAGATTAGTGCCTGCATACCTGCATCTGCTATTTCTGAATGCAGAGCTCTGTGTTTGCGCGCTTGGCAGGCAGACGCAGAGACCAAGCATGCGGTTGAGGATTTACCATTCACAGGTGATATGCTTTTTGGCCCGGAATTGGACAAGTGGATATCCTAGGCCAGGGGGGGGTAGGTCCTCTTTCCTTCCGTCTACTGCTTCGGCTTCCAGAAGACCTTATACTGGACCTTCGTTTCATTCCTTTTGAGCGCCTCCTTCCTTTTGTGGTAGAGCCAGAGGTGCTTCCACGCAACCGAGAGGCTGCAGAGGTAGAGGTCGTCCACACACGGTTGCATGTAGACCAGAGGCTAAACCAGCTGAGAAACTGGTGGCTTGATGGTCTTCCGTGCCACCTGGGGTTTCCTGTGGTGGGAGCACGCTTGCTAGAATTTCAAGTTCTACAGGAGGCTATCAGGTCTCTAGTAGTTTCATCTGTGCTAGTTCCAGTTCCGGAGCATCAGCGAAGTATGGGGTTTTACTCAAACCTGTTTGTAGTGCCCAAACCGAATGGTGCGGTCAGACCCATCTTAAACCTCAGGTCCTTAAAATCTGTCTCTGAAGATGTATCATTTCAAAATGGAACATCTGCAGTCCGTCATTGCGAGCTTGGAACCAGGGGTGTTCTTATTATCCCTGGATATCAAGGAGGCTTATCTCCATGTTCCCATTGGGAACCACACCAAGCTTTTCTGCGTTTTGCCATATTGAAAGATCATTACCAGTTTCGGGCATTGCCGTTCTGGTTATCCTCGGCTCCCCGCATATTTACCAAAATCATGTCAGTCATGATCGCTTTCCTTCGGTCATCAGGAGTGAACATATACCCTTATTTGGATGATCTGTTGCTCAAGGTTCCATCAGTATCTCTTCTATCAGATCATGCCTTACTGACCTCTCTCACACTAACCCAACACGGTTGGATAATCAACTTCAAGAAGTCAAATCTCAATCCGTCCCAGAAGCTTCTATTTCTGGGCATGATAGTGGATATGGAATCACAGAGGATTTTTCTTCCAACAGCCAAGGCCAGGCATATCCGGTTAGTTCAGCTAGTCCTCAGTCCAAAGAAGGTGTTAATGCTTCTTTGTCTCTTAGGAAAGAGGGTAGCGGCTTTCGAGGCACTACAGTTCGGCCGATTTCACGCCAAGGTTTTTCAGCTGGACCTGTTGGCACAGGGGCAGGGTCTCATTTGCTTCTACATCAACAGATCCGTCTGAGCCCGATTACCAGAATGGCCCTTCTCTGGTGGACGTAATCCACAAATCTTTTAGCGGGCCGGAGATTCGGAGTGTGGGACTGGATCATTGTACCAACGGATGCCAGCCTCCGAGGTTGGGGAGCAGTAGTCGATTACCAATTTTAGAGGGTCCCCTCTAGAACAGAGATGGCCATAAATGCATTGGAACTCAGAGCGCTTTACAATGCTCTGATGGAGGCAACCGAGTTTCTAAAGGCTCATCCGGTAAGAGTTCAGTCCGACAACACGACGGCCGTCGCTTACATCAACCACCAAGGAGAAACTCTGAGTCGCATGGCTATACGAGAAGTAACTCGGATCCTCCGGTGGGCCGAGAACCATTCAGTAATCCTGTCAGCGGTATTCATCCCGGGTGTGGACAACTGGGAAGCAGATTACCTAAATTGACAGGATATCCGTTCCGGGGAATGGAAGCTTCATCCAGACGTGTTCAACGTGCTGATACGTTGATGGGGATGTCCTCAGGTGGACCTCATGGTGTCACGACTGAATTGTCAGCTACCAGTATACGTATCAAGAACTCGAGATCTGCAGGCAGAAGCAGTAGACGCTGTGACAAGTCAGTGGATCTACGACTTTGTTTATCTTTTTTCCCTCCGATTCTGCTTCTTCCTTGTCTTCTAAAAAAGGATAAGACAAGCGTCAGCCTCTGTAATTCTCGTGGCTCCGAACTGGAATTGGAGAAGTTGGTTCTCGGACCTTCGATCCCTATTGTCAAACGATCCGTGGTCCCTTCCTCTGCGCCCGGATCTTCTACAGCAGGGCCCCTTCATACACCCCAACCTAGCGCAACTGCGTTTATCGGGGTGGCTCTTTCGCCAGTTTCGGCTACGCATTATCATCACATCTGGCATGCTCATATCTCACCCGGTTTCTGCTTTTCCTTCAGACAGGTCTGGATTCTGGCCTTCGTCTGGGAACCTTAAGGGTGCAGGTCTCTGCCTCTTCCATTTTCTTTCAAGGGAAATTGAAAATTAGCCCTCATTCCTGAGGTGCAGACATTTCTTCAAGGGGTCTTGCGCGTGCAGCCCACTTTGGTACCTCCAATAGCTTCCTGGGATCTAAACTTAGTGCTTCTGTTTCTTCAGTCGCCCATGTTTGAACCTTTGGAGGAGGTTGATCTTAAGTACCTGTCTTGGAAGGTGGTCCTCTTCCTGGCTCTCACTTCGGCTCGTAGAGTTTCAGAAGTGGGTGCTCTGTTTTATAAGCCGGACGGCAGCCGCTTTTCTTGCCAGGGTTGTGTCGGCTTTTCATATGAATCAGCCTATTGTGGTACCATTGTTGGTGGAGGACTCTGGTGTTTCTTTTACCTTGGATGTGGTTAGGGCTTTCCGCATCTATGTTGCCAGGACAGCGTCCATCCGTAAGTCTGAGTCGCTTTTTGTCCTCTATGATGCTGTTCGGAGGGGTTGGCCATCGTCTAACCAGACTTTGGCACGTTGAATTCGGCTGACCATTCATCAGGCTTATGTTAGTGTCGACTGTCGGCCTCATTCGTCCATTAGGCTCATTCCACACGTTTTGTGGGTGCGTCATGGGTCGGCTGGTAGAGGAGCCTCCACGTCACAATTGTGCCGTTCGGCCACTTGGTCTTCAGTTCACAGGTTAGTCAAGTTTTATAACTTTGATACGTTTGCTACTTCGGCATCCCGTTTTGGCCGCCTAGTTCTGCAGGTGCCGCAGAGCGCTCCCGCCCATGGGGAAAACTTTGGGACGTCCCCAGCGTAAGCTCCTCCAGTGTCCCCTAGTTGATGAAAGAGAAAATGGGATTTTGGTACCTACCGGTAAATCCTTTTCTCTGATTCCACAGGGGACACTGGACGCCCACCTCAGCGCTCTTAGCCTGCCTGTTCGGCTTGTTCTGTATGTTGTATGATATATTGTGGGTTCTTCTCTCCTTTTCTTACTCCGCTTGTTCTCCATCTCCTCTCGGTCTTCATTTTCTAAACTGAGGGCTGATGGGGCATAGAGGGGGAGGAGCTTCACACTTCTAAATTAATTAAAGTGTCGCCTCCAGTTATCCACGCCTCTATACCCCAGCTTAAGCACCTCCAGTGTCCCCTGTGGAATCAGAGAAAAGGATTTACGGGTAGGTACCAAAATCCCATTTTTACTCAGTCTGAACAACTGACAAATCTCATATCTGAAGCATGGTGTACTCCAAATAAGCATTTTCATGTCAGAAGGCATTTAACCTCTCGATACCCATTTGCACTTGGTGAGTGTAACAAATGGGAAGTTCATCCATCGGTAGATGCTCATGTAACTAGATCAGTGGTTCTCAGGACCCCACACAGATCATGTTTTTCAGGTCACCCAGCGGGTGCACATCTGTATTCATTACTCACTGACATTTTAAAAGATTTACAGGTGGAGCTAAGTATTTCACTTGCAATTCTGTGAGACCTGGAAAACATGCACTGTTTGGGGTCCTGAGGGCCGAGTTTGAGAACCTGTGAACTAGATTGATCAAGAGCTCTACATTACCCATTCCATCAGCATCCTCATTGAAAGAGGTTACAGATAGATAGAAAACTTGATAACTATTTAAATTCAGTGTTTTCATTATCTGAAGCTATTACCAGAACAGCTATGGCTGTAGCCTGGTAGCCAAAGATATGGAAGAATGGACGAAGGCTCTGGAGGATAGCATGCCGAATGCTACCAGAGATCAGCTGTCTCATCTCAGGCAGATGCAATAAGTAGCCATGTATATGGGGAAGCGGTCATTAATGCATGTATCTTGGCTTCTAGGGTATCAGCAACTTTGGTTGCAGCTCGAAGAACCCTTTGGCTAAAAAGCTGGAAGGTGGATACAGGGTCCAAGAAGGCCCTGGAGTCTTTGTCATCCAGCTCTGGTCCAAATAGTACCTGCCCAACAAAAGGCATAGTGTCTTCTCTGGTGACATCTAAATCTGTGGGGTTGCCATCTATGACTACCCCTAAGTATAGGCAGTCGTCGGCTCGGTCTGTTCGCCCACAGGTTAGGGCAAAGGGACAGTCTTCCTCTAGACTGAATAATTCCCACAGGAAACCGCAGACCAGGAAATTCTGGTCAACCAGACGTCCTACTTCCAAGCCGGATGATAAGCCCACTGCCTGATGGGTCTCAAGGTGGGAGGCTGATTTATACAGTTTTCTCATTTATGGCATCAGACAACTACGGATGCCTGGGTTCGAGAGGTGGCCTCTCATGGTTACGCCATCATGTTCCTGAGGCATCCTCCACAGAGTTTAGTTGGTACAACCCTTCCAGTAGACCCAGTCAGATCTTTGGCTTTCCGGGAGGCTATTGGCCCCTCCTGAAGTTGGGAGTCATAATCCCCGTTCCTGTGATGCAACAGGGAAGGGGTTATTCAAATTTGTTTTTGATTCAGAAACCAAATGGGTCACATCGCCCTATACTGAATTTGAATTCTCAACAGATTCATCCATGTGCCCAAATTCCGTATGGAAACCTCTACGGTCCATGATGCTGGCAATGGAGTCTGGAGATTTCATGGTCTCCCTGGACATACAGGATGCTTATCTGCATGTTCCTTTTGCACAATCTCACCAAGGGAGGATTCTTCTACCAGAGGACAAGATTGCAGCACTACAATCTTGTGTGCACAATCTACTTTGCAAGCAGGAAGTATCCGTTTATGGGAAAGATTCCTGGACTGCACAACCTGAATATATAATGGGAGGTGCTACCTGATGAGACTAATTGCAGGCACAGAAACCGACAAATCTCAGGTGCACAACTCCAAATTATTAATAATATATAAATGCAATAAAATTTTGTAATCAATAATGTTTTTAGCATAATCATGGCCAAGGTTATGGGCCTACCCACCATATCCAGGTAACCTCTTTAGGGTAGGTCCCTAACATACTAGGGTTCAAATCCAGAGCGCAGGACCCCCCCAAACTGGCCCAGCTAAGTTGCACCAGGGCACTGCCATAGTAAGAAAAGTGCAGTGTAAAAGAGATAGTTAAGAGCAGCCACAGCTGCATATAAAGAATGAAAATAGAAAAGTGAAATACATGTATAATAAACAAACAGTAAAGGGTTAAAATGCATTATAAAAGAATAATGTGTTATAATGCGGTGCCCTGAAACAGATCAAAGCAATCTAGGGGGACCCACGCCCCAAAAATGAACCAAAGTTGCACTACAGTATATAACTTGTAGGACTTACCTGGAATTGTGCCTAATACCAGTGTGCATATACTATACCAGACTCCATGCTTTTAAACCAATAAGGAAGGGTGCTAATCCAGACTGAGGAAGTATCAGTTTACTTGGCAATGTAGGTGCTGGGCTCCATGGTGTCCACATTCGACATGGTGGTTTATGCCCAGGTCCCTGCAGCAATGGATTCTGTCTTGTTGGGATGGTCGCTATCGTCGGATAAAGTCAGATCTGCATCTCCACAGAGGTTCGGCTCTCCCTCGCCTGGTGGCTGCAGATGACTCATTATGGGTCCCAAATTGGGTACTCCTCACCACGGATGCAAGTCTGCGATGATGGGGAGCTGTGACAGGTCTTCACACCTTTCAGGGAAGGTGGACGGATCAGGAAAGTCACATACAGACAAATGTTTTGGAGCTTCGGGCAGTGCACAGAACATTCACTCTGGCGCAGGACCTACTTCAGGGCAGGCCTGTCCAGATTCAGTCCGACAACGCGACTGCGGTGGCCTATATCAATCTTCAAGGAGGCACACGAAGTCCGGCAGCCATGAGGGAAATGAACCTTCTGCTGTGGGCAGAATGCCATCTTCCAGCAATCGGACGGACGGATGGACGGACTTCCTAAGTCATCAGGACATACACGCCGGTGAATGGGCTCTTCATCCGGACGTCTTTCAACTCCCGGTGGATAAGTGGGGACTACCAGACGTAGTCCCCAGGTACGGGTACAGAACAAGGAACTCCACAGCTGCCTTTGTGGACGCTCTGGTGGTGAGATGGGACTGCAGGTTGGCATGCCTGTTTCCTCCAATCTCCCTCTCAAGGGTCATCAGAAATTTCAAGCAGGAGGGCGGCAGGATAATACTAATAGCTCCTGTCTGGCCCAGGAGACATTGGTTCACTGATCTGAAATGTCTATCTAGTCTATCTATAGACAGTCAATTGCCTCTACGGATTTACCTCAACTGGCTTTGACGGCATGGTTCTTGAGTCTTCCATCTTAAAGGTCAAAGGTTTCTCTATTTCTGTGATCCACACGATGCTGAGGGCAAGGAAGCTTGCTTCAGTCCGCATCTATCACAGGATTTGGCATTCATTTTTGCTTTGGTGTTACCACAGAAAATATGACCCTAAAATTTTCAGGGTCTCGCTAATGCTTGCTTTTCTTCAGGCTGGATTAGACTTAGGTCTTCGCCTGGCTACCTTGAGAATTCAGGTTTCTGCATTGTCAGTATGGTCACAATGCAGAATTGCTCCCCTGCTGGATGTTAGAACATTTTTGCAGGGGGTTCTCCATCTGCAACCTCCGTTTGTCCTCCATCTGCAACCTCCGTTTGTCCCTCCGGTGGCACCATGGGATTTATCTTTGGTTCTCAGGGCACTGCAAGTGTCTCCTTTTGAGCCCTTGGATAAAGTGGACCTTAGATGGTTGACAGCGATGACACTTTTTCTCCTCGCTATTTCCTTAGCTCACAGAATTTCTGATTTGACAGCACTGTCACGTCGATCCCCATATTTAATTTTTTTCATCAAAATAGAGCTGTCTTCCGTACTAGAGCGGGTTACCTTCCAAATGTGGTATCCCGTTTTCATATTAATGAAGAAATTGTAGTCCCGGCCTTTCAGTCTTCAGATCTTTCTAATGGAGCATACACACGGTCAGATTTGTCAGACTTGTCAGATTTGTCAGATGAACGATTGGACGATTTGAACGATTTTACCAAAGTTTTGAACGATTTGAACGATTGAACGATTTTTGACTGCATTAAAATGAATGGAATCGTCCAAGTCTGACTGCAAACCCATCAGATGTCAGATATCGTTATCTGACAAACGGGAACGCGCATCGTTGATCGTCCATCGTTCAGGCATGTCAGATATGAACGATTTTCCTTCAGATATGAACGACTGAACGATTTTTAAATCGTTATCGTTCATATCTGAAGGAAAAATCTGATCGTGTGTATGCACCATAAGGGTGAACCTTCCCTGGATGTAGTTCGTGCCCTACGTATCTACGTGGATCATACTAGCTCCATCAGGAAATCAGATGCGCTCCTTGTGTTATATGGGTTTCACAAACGAGGTTGGCCAGCTAACATAAATACTTTGGCTTGCTGGTTGCGTATGACTATTTCCCAGGTCTATACACAGGCTGATCTCCCTGTCCCGAACAAGGTGACAGCACATTCTGCTCGGTCTGTGGGACCATTGTGGGCGGTTAGACATGGCGCCTCGGCTGGACAGCTGTGCAATACGGCCACTTGGTCTTCCGTCAGTACCTTAATCAAATTCTATGCATTTGATACTTTTGTCTCCAAGGATGCTTCCTTTGGGTGGCGGATTCTCCTCTCTGCTCAGAAGCGTCCCCTCCCTTAAGGGAACTGCTTTAGGATATCCCCAAGGTAGATCCTGTGGACCCTGAAGAGCTGCATATACAATCATCTCTCATATCTACCTCTTCAATAAAGCCCAGTGGTCCCAGTTCCTGTGCCCACAAACAAAACTCGTATTCCTGATCCTGACACACATGTGCTGTTTTGTGTGTCTTTTAAACAACAAAAAAAAAAAAAACCAGCGACAGGTTATATACACTGCTCTGACTAATAGTACATTGCCTTATAGCGTGTTTCTGAGCTAATAACCCTATAGCTTCAGGTACAGTACGTAACATTTACTAAGGCCTGTATTAATATATTTTTTGGCTGTTTTTCCTTTAATGTCTAAGGTACATTTTGGCGGACCAGTCCCACCTTTATCCTATAAGGTGTTCAACTTGCATTATGTCTAATTACCTGCAGGGTATGTGTCCTCAACACTACTCTCGTGGATTGGGGTGCCTTTTGGCTCACATAGTTTTAATTATTCGGATGCAGTTTGGTGCAGCCACGGCCACTCTGATTATGCTGTGTACCTTTGCTGGCTTTTTCTACCTATTTAATTTACCTAACATTCTTTATCTGACAGGTTGGTGATGTTGTATTATCTAACGCTTCTTCTACAGTATTCGGTGCTTGAATGGCATGCTGTGGTACTGAAACATCTCTACGATAAGTATCTTTTGTTGTATACATGTGCTAGCGTATCTACCTGGATTACGCTATTACCTAATCTGTACAGTATACCTATAGACAGAAACTAGTCAGTCACTCCCATATCAGTCTGAACTGTTGGGTCTGGGTCCTTGATTAAGCTGCTCAGTTTGTTCTACTGGTCGAGTTCACCATGTACAGCCTCAGGGTCTTGTGACTAGGCTATGGTCTGAGCCATTTTAAGTTTCCTAACTGCACGCCAGGTCAGTGTGGCTAACACTCTCCTCTAGTTATGTCAGCCAATCCCATCCTTGTCCAACTCTTGTGATCTCAGATGTTTAGTCTTCAGCATCTATTTGGTGTGCCACTAACTATCCCAAAGTCTATTGCTGTGTGGCCTCCCTCTGTTGGGGTTTATCACTATCTTTTCTGTGTGTTACTGAGATACTGTAGTTTTTTTGTGAGGGTGCTGTGCATCTTTACAGGACTGCAGAGTTCTGGACATCCCTCTCTCCCTCCTAGGGTAAGAATATATGAAAAAAACACTACCTAGTTAATCACTACCTGACCTAGACAGTGGACAGGTCCTACTATGGTAATATGACATTGGGGTTTCTTCCAGGAGATGTGTCTTCCACCTCTGCCCTTGCTTTCAACGGTTCTATGCTAGCTAGGCTGGTAGGCAGATCATCCATTTGATTGACCCAAGCTTCGCTTTGCAATACTTGATAAAGGGACCGTTTGCCAGCTGTTGGTAGGTCCTCCATCCCCTTGGAGTTTTTGTTCTGGGACTAAACCTTCGGGCCAGGACTCTGGCCTCACCTGGCACTTACTCAAACGGTTCGAGAGGGTGGCTGTTGAAATAGCCCTTGTTTAAAAAAAAAAAAAAAAAAATTCAGATGCAGAGTGCACATCGGGAATTGAGCCAGGAGACCAGTGTCGCAGAGAGCCTATTATTGGGTGATGTATACCTATCTGGTCTGGTGCTCGGTATGGAATCTGGCAGCCTTCTAGCTGTTATAGGTCTTATTTTTTTTACGTGCAAGATTGGATTTAGGTCTCCATCTCTCTTTCCTGAAAGGGTATGTCTTGACCCTTCCGGTCTGGTTCCATCACAGGACTGCTCTTAGGAAGGCTGTTCGGGTGTCCTCCAGGGAGCGCTCCTGTCCTTCCTTCGGTTGTCCTGTGTGGTTTGTTTCTGTGGTTTGGGGCTTTTTCATCCATTCAAGCCCTAACTTTGGTGGATCTCTCCTGACCCCGGAAAATCCGGTGTTCCACCTCGCGCTCTCTCTCTCTCCTGCCTGACGAGTTTTCTCATTTGAGTACTTTATCACACTGATTCCTGCAGGACTCGGCAATCCTCTGCACCAGTGTTGTTTGTTTTCATATAGCGGCTTCTCCATTTCATATCAACCTGGAAATCGTGGTACCATCTCTTCTATAGAATGGGTCACAGGACTCTTGTTCCTTCCTCACTACGCGGTACGTTTAGATTTCCATAGATCAGATTAATTTATTGGTCATCCGGCTTTCTCTTGTTTGAGCAAGCCGCTTCTGGACTTAGAGCGTGTCCTACTTGCAAAGCTGCCAAGCCTCTGCGTGATCCTCTCTGCATATCTTTATCAGATGATTCATGTTGGACTCCTTCACCTCTAGAGATACTGGTCTTGGCAACGGGTCCTCGCAGCACAGGAGCATGGTTCCAGTGTCCCCCATGGAAGAAAGAGAAAATAGGATTTTTGATCTTACCTGTAAAATCTTCTTTTTTTTCCATGGGGAACACTGCATGCCCACCCTTACTCATCTGTCTGGCTAGGGGTTGTTTTCTGGCACATATTTAGGTCATGGGGTTTCTACCCTTTTTTTGTGACTGATTTCTGTGTGCCTGGTATTTTCCTCTTCTCCTCCTACTCCCTGTCCTTTGGGCTTTGTTAGTATTAACTGGCTGCTGGATGCAGGGGGTAGGGTATAGGGTAGGAGAAGTCTGTGCTGCTGCTTCAAACTTTAACTATTTGGTGCCCAGGCTCCTCTGGCTCCATCTATACCCATGGTCCTATTGTCACCCATGGACTCAGAGAAAAGGATTTTACATGTAAGAACAAAAATACAGTTTTCAAGCCAATGGTCAACCCATCAGTAAGGGATTAATGAGTTGATAGTTTGTAGTGACAAAATCTCAACAGAGGTTAGCCTCTTTTTTTTTTATCTGAGATTAGACAATTACGATACAGATCCCAACCTGCATGAATGAGGTATCTGAGAACTTTTGCCTACTGGGTCTTTGGAGAGCAAAATATTGCAGGCATCCATTTTGTCCTCCAATAACAAGAAGTTACTATATGTTGATGACACCTTTCCCACCCTCACTCACTCACTCAATGAGTTCGCTCGAGCAATTACTTCAGGAGATTCTGACATATGTTGCACTCTCAAGCTATAACATAAAATAAATGCCTTAATTAGTCCTAGACCTAAATATAGCCCCCCCACACACACACACACACTCCCCAATTAAATACTACTAGAGATAAACTTTAAATGGCAACATACCATTATTGAGAGTTCGTGAGGTAGGACTGTTACCAGAATCTGCTCAGAACCTCAGAACTTGTGACCATCACCAGTGGTGGGGCCACCATTATGTGAAACATGGAAACACTTCTGCATAGCAATGGACATAGTAAACACTCACAAAGCAGACACTTCTATTGTGATCCTTTCCGGCAGACATTTAGAAGCTACTAATTGGGCAGCTTACTCAGTAGATCCGTTTAATGATCCACACTTAACTCTCATTCCTTGATGTACAGCATTTAGTGCCTTTGTGACCTTCAGCCTTAGACCTGTGACAGTGCTGGGGTTGGAGGTGACAGGATCTATTTCCTCCTTTTGTACATGGGTTACATGGAAGCCAGCTCTCTCCATTTAAACAGCTAGCATCCAGCTACCCTTTACCATTAGATGTCTGTAGGTGTTTATCAACTTCAGTACCAGGTAAGGGGCAGAAAAGCACTGTAGTTGTACTACGGTAGGCATCAAATAGTCCCTCTAACTTGATGACAGTGACATGGCTGGTAGTGTGGTATGTTTTATGGACAATGCTACTGAGCGGAGAGCAGGGAGGGTAAAATTGGTGTGAGAGATAAGGGTATATTTACTAAAGTGTGGGTTTTTAGAAATTGAGATGTTACCCATAGCAACCAATCAGATTTTATTTAACATTTATCTAGCACCTTCTAGAAGATATGAACTAGAATCTGATTGTGTGCTATGGGCAACATTTCCACTTCTAAAAACCCGCATTTTAATAAATATACCCCTAGTGTTACTCCTTTCATCTGTGATTGTATAGCAGATAGTAATTACAGTGGTTTTTTGGCTCTCAGTATATTAATTTGAAAAAAAGAAAAACAAGGTGTCCCTTTATTGTCGTATCTCTGTCTTATATGCATGGAACATCATTAGAGTAATACACTAGTGCAGGGGGCACAAGCTGCTGGTCAATTTATCAGGGACATGCAGTCAAGGTAGGCAGAGCCTCCCCTGTCATACTCCCTCCTCTATCATACTCCCTGTCATGCTCCAGAGTTTTGATATAAAACTGTTTTTTTTTATACATGTGTGCCTCCCCAGCCATTGACCTCACCACACGTCACTGCAATTTATGTAATCTACTGGTTCCAGGCCAAGCTCAATTTTTTTAAAGATTCTGAAAGAGGATCTTCAGGAATGCTTTGTTCCAAATTATTTAACACCTTCTGCCAGTAATACATACATACAATGGGGGAGATGTAATGGCATGCAATTTGCAGGCATCTGCAAGTCTGCCTGATTTTTTTAATGTGGCTCCCAGTTTGTTTTGCTGTTTAAATGAGTGCTACTTTATAACATGGGGCAGACTTACTGGGATCGTGCTGATGCCTGCAACTTGCAGGCTAATATACTTCCCCCCAATATGTTGTATGTGAATGGTTGCAGTTGAGCTTTTTACTCTAAAGAAACATTGTATTGCAGTTTAAGTTGTCTTATAACAAATTTCCAAAAGAAAAATATAACAAATATATTTTGCTTCTACATGAAACGACACAGGGCTACATGTCCAGTTAATGATATTTAAAGATAGTACAATACAATCTATTTTAAGCACAGCAGTCAGCCAGTGAAGAAGTCAATGTGACATGCTTTTTCATGTAGAAAATCTATTCATAGTCTACCACTACTATGGTAACAGCTACAATATCTTTTTCTCATGTATTCTTTGTTATAGCTGTATATATTTTACAGGTACCTTGCATGGGAATAGACCTGGTAGGACCATCGCATGTCCTGATTTTAAGTGGGCAGTCCCAATTTTTTTTTCTTTCCAAAAATCTTTAGCAATGCTTATTTTCGTATAATTTATATTCCTGATGAACTGTAGTCTGCTATAACTTCTTTACTTGTTCCTCATTTCAGAATCTTGTGAGCCCTGTACATGGTTAACTGCAATGACCTTTTCTGATTTAAATTAGTAGGTGGTTAATTCAGGGGTTCCCAAACTCGGTCCTAAGGCACCTTAACAGTCCGTGTTTTAAAGATGTCCATGCTTGTGCATAGAGACTGACTGAGTTACTAATTAAGTCACCTGTGCTTAAGTATGGATATCCTGAAAACCTGGACTCTTAGGGTGACTTGAGGACCGAGTTTGGGAACCACTGGGTTAATCCATTGAGTCCTGTGTGTTACAGTAACTGATTTTTTTAATTACACTTAAATTTGAAAGCTTAATATGTCCAAATACTAATAGGACCCAAGCCCATCATAAAGCAACAATGTAGCCTTGCCTGCCTGCTGCCAGCACTGCTCTAAATAGCACATGGTGCAGTGATGTATAAAATCGGTCATGTCCGATTGATTACTTTTTATTGATGTGCAGGATGAAACATCAGACATAAAACCAAGGTAAAAATGCAAACTATCCATCTCTAGTTGAGGTGTATAGGTAATCCTGTCTTTGTCTGAACATTGCATCTAACTTACATTTTTGGTAAATGATGATCATTGAAAACTGAATATACTCATAAGCAAAGCAGTTGAAACAGAGCCTTAGGACTGGGTTACTACACACTTTATCAATTGCAATACATGTTGGCCAAAGGCTCTTTCAGCGACTGCATAATCAATAGCTGGTTCTGTGCTTTGGTTCATCAATAAGCGGATTCCCAGAACTATGTTCTGTGATTCATTGTTTTTTCTACCCCAAGAGCCAACATTTCATTAGTGCCAGCTGCAACATACATAAAGGATGTGCCAGTAACACAGGCTGTTATTTCCTTATACAAGGTAAGAATTAAGCTCTTACATAAAGCAAAATGCCTGTATCTATCAATGTTATTAGTGATACTGTGTAGCCACAGAGCCTGTGTAGTATATATTTGTCAGTAATTAAGAGGTACAGTTGACAATCTGGAAGACCGTGTATTTGGGGTACATACTATTATACCCTGATAGATCATGAGTATTCATGAGCCTGATTCAGAGTCACATGCTATGGCGAAATGAGTGCCAATATTGTAAGTACTGCGTATGCGTCCTGGAGAGACAGAACAAATTTAGACACAAAGAGTGGATTTTAGTGGGTGTTGCTGGCAGGTAACGGGGGTGGCTAGGCAGATGCAGGTGTGTCGCTGACAGCAGCTGCGTCTAATAACGCTCAACCTCTCATACAGTACGTCATACTTAGATGGAGAAACTGCGCCTGCCATGGGGTCAGTACAAGTTTTAATGCTGCGTCTTAAGACACACCGAGATGGATTTGCACCACCATAAGATGGAATTTGCACCGCCACAAGTGGCGCTGCTAGTGGGCATCTCGGTTTGGAGAAATCAGCCATGGCATTAGCATAAAGTGGCGCCTGCGTGCCACTCAGAATCAGCCCCATTGTGTTTCTTCTGAAAATGTGCATTGTTTTTGTTTTAAATAAAAATCCTCCATGTGGTAAAGTAATGGCTACATAAATGAGATACGGGGACTTTGTGACATTTTTATATAGAAAATATCTAAGTGTATGAATCTCACATGCTAGCCGCTGAAACATGAACATGGAATGTGACTATACAAAGCAATACTGCTATAGAGAACCCATCACGCAAGGATTATGGATAAATAATGCAAATAACATGAAATACTATATGGTTTAATATTAAGATACAGGTTGAGTCTCCCATATCCAAAATGCTTGGGACTAGGGGTATTTTGGATATCAGAATATTCCGTATTTTGGAATATTTGCATATCATAATGAGGTATCTAGGAAATAGGACCCCAATCTAAACACAGAATGCATTTATGTTTTATATACACCTTATACACACAGCCTGCAGGTCATTTTATACAATATTTTCAAGCATTTTCTAGAAAGTTTGTGTACATACATGATATTTATTTATGTTTCATATACACCGTGTAAACATATAAACCGAGCCTGAAGGTCATTTTATACTTTATTTTTAATAATTTTGTGCATTAAACAAACTTTGTGTACATTGCACCATCAAAAAGCAAAGGCGTCACTATCTCAGTCATGCTAAAAAAAATTAAAATCTGTATTTCGGAATATTTCATATTTTGGAATATTTGCATATTGTAGACTCAACCTGTATATACTTTAACATCCACAATTCCATTATCTCTTTGCAAAACAACCCTTTTAGTTTTCTTATTAATAGTTTGCAGGTTATCAATTTATGAACCAATTTAGAAGACTTCAAAATATTGCCACGATTCAGATGTTTATTGCCAAATATGTGTATGTATGTATATATATATATATATATATATATATATATATATATATGTATATATATATATATATGCACATATACACACACTCGTGTATATATGCAATAAAAAAGATCTGAGGGCACCAGAAAAAGGACGGAGCAGGATGGTAGAAGGAACGGTTAAATATAATCAATTTTGCACTAGAAGCATTTAAAATTCAGTTTAAAAAATGGTATGCCTTGTTGGGCTACCAAACAATTCATATGCATTGTAAATATATTTAGTTTAAAATGGCAAAAACTAGCAAAAAAAATAAGCATTACAATTGTTGATATTTTGGGGGGAAATAGTGATTTATTGTTGTTGTTTTTTCCCAATAATTACAAATAAATTAAATAAATTTATCAACAGGAAACAACACATATTAGGAATAGCATAAGGAAAGGTTAAATGGAGGAAACAGGGTTTGGGGGGTGAAGAGAATGTGTATTATTATTATTATTATCATTTATTTATATGGCGCCACAAGTGTTCCGCAGCACATTACAAAGTACATTAACAAATAAATAACCAGTGACTTACAATACAATGCAAAGCAGGACATGGACATGTATAATAAACATTGCTATATTAGCGACCTTTACATCCACATAAGCAGCCGAGTGTTGGTTGCCCTAGTGGGGAATAAGAGATAAATTAAATTACAGTAGGGAGAAGCACAAGAGGGTAGAGGATTAGGAGTAATGGGAAAGGTGGATAAACCACATGAACATTGTAATGTAAACAAAATCGAGCTTGCAATGTGTGAAGTGGGTTCAATACAAGTCATAATGAAAGTCAAAAGAGAAGAGAAACAAAGTATGTAAAGAGTCTATGGGGACAAAGAGGTCTGGAGTGGAGGAGGGGCAGGATGCAGAGGAGAATCACTGATAGTATAAAACAGGAAAGGCACAAATCAAACTAAAGCAACTGTGTCCAATGAAGGTTCAGTTGTCCAAAGAGCATGTTCATTATTATTTTTTACAGATTCTGGAGTTTTATGGAATAGGGTTATGATGCTTTTCATGCAATAAGTGGTTGAAACACTATTAATAGTGGCAGTGTACGAGGACAAATGTGGATTTTATTATGAAAACCTCCACATATAATCCTGTCAGGGGCGTTTCTATAAAGAGTGCACACCCTGCACCCATATTTTGAATACTTACCACTCTGCCGCTGGAGTCTCACGTCAGTGCCGGTATCAGCGCTGTCAAAATAGCCTGGAAAACGGCTGCGGCACCATTTTCCCCGTGATCTGCGCATGCGCTGTAGACGCTGGGCACACTGTAGTGCCCAGAGTCTACCGATGCAGTACTGCGATCAGTGTGCAGCTGTCCGCCGGAGAGAGAGGAGGAGACCCCAGACAGAGACTGCACATGGGCCCCCTCCTCTTTTGAAATGCCCATGAATCCTGTATATTCTGTTTTGGAAATGTAAATTAATACCGAAGCTAGAACCACAAAGCATGTCTTTGTGGTATGTATAAAATTTAACTTTCAAGCATTTACAAACTAAAAAAAAATAATAATACTTTTTTTGGCCATTGTGGTTAAATGTTACTTGCCGTCAGATAGGAGAAAACAGAAAATCTAATGGTAATTTTTTTGAAAATGCAATAGAAAAAAAAGGTTTTATTTTCTTTTACAGACACTGCATAAAGGATAATGTGCCTGATTCTGGCTTGGAATTAAAGTAAAATAAGCAAGTAACTGTGCACCTGAACAAACCATGTTGCATTGCAAGGGGTGCAAATTTATTTTTTATTTTTTTGCATGTGGGTAAATATTGGCTGCTTTTGAATGTAGCTAACAAATGCTGGACAGCTTTATTTTAACACTGCAATTTAGATTTGCGTTTGGACACCTCCCTCCCAAATCTAATTCTCTCTGCATTGTAACTCTGCCCCCCTGCATGGCTTTGCCAAGGTGCACAGTTACTTGATTTTTTTTTTTCTTTACTTCCACCTCAGAATCATCCCCAATATGAGATATTAATGTTGGAATGTGATAATTGGAAACATGAAAAAATAAGTTCGACACACAGGAGTGAAAAAGTCCTCATCAGCAAAGGGGTTACATTTGTTTCTCACAGTGACTGTAGGAGACACATGATAATTATAGCTGAGTGTAAAGGGGCCTATCCATTAGCAGATAAATTCGAATGATGAACAATCTATCGTTCAGTTTATCTACTAATGGATAGGCTCTGAACGATGAAAATGCGCACTCCCGCGGCCGACAAATTTTGTCTTTTGTCTCTCCAACATGTTGGTCAATTATCGTTTATCGCTGACAGATATTAGAAATATCTGTCGCCGTGAACGACCAACTATATTTTTAATGAAAATTAATAGAAACATTAAAAAAATTCCACTCCCTGAATGATGTCATGCAATATCGTTCGTCGTTCGCAAAAATCTGTCATGTACATGACAGATATCTGTCACAGCAGCCCCAGGAATTTTCAAGGGATAATCTTTTGTCTTTCATCTTTTGAAAAAGATCTGCTAATGGATAGGCCCCTTAAGGTATTCTCACCAATCAGCAGACTCTAGTCATTATTTTTCCTTCTGATCTTAGTTTTTTTTTTTTTTTATAGACAACAAATACCATACAGGTAATTCATCCTTTTCTTAATTTAAAACTAGTCCTGTTTCCAACATTCGTCTATGGCTTGATTAAGAAGTTCAATTGCATTATTCTATTTGATTGTATACTTGGCAAATTATTATGGCAGCCAAGTGAAGCAGCTCCTGCAATCTTAAACCTCTTTTTGTTTCGCTAATTTTTTAAATAAATAAATAATATATATATATTTATATATATGTATACAAAGGGTACTGATAGTAGCGCTAGTTCCTATATGGAGTCTGTAAACATCACAATCCTTTGATGAATTGGTTAGTGTTCTACTATAATCCCGTTGTCACGGTGGCTGCTCTCAGTTCTCCAAAAGGATCGTTGTTGTGCGGTCCCACAATTTATGAAAATACAAGAGGTGAGAACGAGCGCCTTATAGTATAGTAAGTTTTATAATTGAATGCACACTTCTGTTAAATTACAAAGCGTACCGTGTGTGCCTAATAAACAGGCATATAATTATGTGTTCCTGGTCCGCAATTATGCGTTCCTTTTTAGTGTAGAACTTCCCTCCGGGTTTAGGATGGTTAATACAGCCACAACATTTATGAAAGTAGAAGAGGTGAGATCAAGCGTTTTATAGTGTAGTAACTTATACCATCAACCGCACACTTATAATAATTTACAAAGCGTACCGTGTGTGCCTAATAAATAGGCATATATTGATGTATCCTTGGTCAACACCCTCACGTCCCTTTATAATGTGGCACAATTAATTCACTCCAGGTGGGATTATAAATGGGGAGAAAAAGATGCTTGCATAGTGTAGTATATTAAAAAGTTTTTTAATTACACACATATAACACACAAAAAAAAAACCACAATTACAATTTAAAGATGATTTTAAAGCTTATCTGTTTGAGGGTGTTGACCAAGGATACATCAATATATGCTTATTTATTAGACACACACGGTACGCTTTGTAAATTATTATAAGTGTGCGGTTGATGGTATAAGTTACTACACTATAAAACGCTTGATCTCACCTCTTCTACTTTCATAACTGTTGAGGCTGTATTAACCATCCTAAACCCGGAGGGAAGTTCTACACTAAAAAGGAACGTATAATTGCGGACCAGGAACACATCATTATATGCCTGTTTATTAGGCACACACGGTACGCTTTGTAATTTAACAGAAGTGTGCATTCAATTATAAAACTTACTATACTATAAGGCGCTCGTTCTCACCTCTTGTATTTTCATATATATATATATATATTATACACACTGTATACTGTATGTGTGTGTGACTCTCCTTTCACTGCCTTAGTAGGTATAGTGACGTTGCAAATGTAATTGTTTTCCAGGTATGATAGTGTGAAAATGGGTGACTGGAACCTACTGGGAAGTATACTGGAAGAAGTTCATATTCATTCGACTATAGTGGGGAAGATCTGGCTCACCATCCTCTTTATATTTCGGATGCTGGTGCTCGGGGTGGCTGCAGAAGATGTTTGGGATGATGAACAGGAAGAATTTATTTGCAACACAGAGCAACCTGGTTGCAGAAATGTTTGCTATGATGAAGCATTTCCTATTTCACTTATTAGGTACTGGGTATTACAAATAATATTTGTGTCATCACCCTCCTTGGTATATATGGGACATGCACTTTATAGACTCAGGGCTCTGGAGAAAGAGAGACAGAAGAAAAAAGCACAGCTCAGAGCAGAGCTGGAAGTGCTGGACACCGTTATTGATGAGCACAGGAGACTGGAGAAGGAACTAAGAAAGTTAGAGGAACAGAAGAAAGTAAATAAGGCTCCTCTTAGAGGATCCTTATTACGCACATACGTGTTGCATATTCTAACCAGATCTGTTGTAGAAGTTGGTTTTATGGTCGGACAGTACTTACTGTATGGATTTGGTCTTGAGGCACTGTATAAATGTTCACGTTTCCCTTGTCCAAACATAGTCGATTGTTTTGTTTCCAGGCAAACTGAGAAGACTATATTCATGGTATTCATGCACAGCATAGCTGCAGTATCACTGTTCCTTAATATTTTAGAAATTTTTCATTTAGGTATCAAGAAAATCAGACAAGGGCTTTATGGAAAACATATGGCGGAAGTGACAGAAGAGGAAATAAGCATTTGTAAGTCTAAGAAGAATTCAGTGCAGCAGGTTTGCATGTTGAGTCACTCTTCCCCAAACAAGAATATTCCTTTGTCTTCAAGTGCCTACAAGTTGATGCCCGAGCAGCAAATGGACTCAGTTGGGCTACCAGCTTATCTTCCACCAGCACCAGGATTTAAGGAAGTACAAATGATCAATGATCAAAATCAGTATGGTAAGATTATGGCTACTGACAAGAATAGAAGAAGTGTGGATCATCTTAATTTGCATTGCAAGCAAGAGTCACGCTATGTGGAACGTCAGAGGATGAGTAATCACATTGATCAATACCATGGCCAAGTTATAAACAGAGCTGCACCTGATCAGCAGCACTCTGGAGAGCACAGAGAAGAACAGAATGTGTCCCCACTGCAGAAGAGGAACCTCTCTTCTAGCAGTGAGGATTCACAAAAGAAATCGCAGCGTAACAACTGCCTTGGGTCCAGAAGCTGCCTTAAAAGTCATCAGTCTGTAGAGCAAGCAAGGCATAGTATAGTGCATCCTCTCAGATCCTGCCTCCACTCCAGCCATATGGAGCTACCATCTGCATTACGCAAATACAGCAGGGTCAGCAGCTGTAAAGACTTTGCTGAAGATCGAAGTGACTCTGCAGACAGTGGACATCGGAAAGCCAGCTCCATTTCCAGAGGGCTTTCAGAAAGCAGACTGGCCAGTGACCCAGATAGTTCTGACTCAAGGAATGGCTCAGGATCTGAGTCAAGAAGACGAGAGGAAAGTTCCAGCATAACACCTCCTCCCCCATCTGGCCGCAGAATGTCAATGGCAAGTAGAGGCAGACACTCAAAGGCTTATCCTCTTTACAGGCTATTGGCCTAGTCTTTGCTTCATCATTGTACTATTCTGTGCCTAAATTCCTACCATTTGCTATAAATACATGGAAACACTAGAAACCACAAGAAGATAATCTGGTGGTAAGGAGCTATTGTGTGAGTTTGATTTAGGGATACTTGGCTATATGGTGTCTTTGGTACAGATGGGTCCTCCCACATCTTTGCTGCAGTCGCGCCAGACAGCCCCTCTCGGAGAGCCAGGTCCCATGAGACTCTTCTAGCACCGAATGTCTTTTTCACAATTTGTTTTGGAAATACGTCTAAGACATAGTGCGATGTGACTAGGAGACTGTGCTGATTAATTTGATATATGACACTTGTATGTCTGTGTGCGACTGAGTTTCAGAATCAGAATATGCAAATCAGCGGCCGCAGCTTTTTTTTCCCGTGTCAAGTTCTGTTTACACACTCAGATGCACACAGATATACAAGTGTCACATATCAAATTAATCTGCAGTGTTTTCTGGTGCATCCTAATTGCATCTCACGGCGACTTAGACATTTTCTGCAAAAAAAGGCGCCCAGCACTAGCAGAGTTGCAGGAGACCTGGCAGCTCACTCACGCCAGGCATATCGCGCTGCATGGCATATTGAGGATAGATGTATGAGGACACGTATGTAGCATAGGTATGAATTATCATTCATCTGAACTGTTACCTAAAATGTAAAGAAAGTTTTAATATGGTTGATAAATACAAATAAACCCACACATCACCATTTATGTATTCCTACAACACACAGGTAAAAATAGCTACCCTACTCTGTATATGGTTTACATGCAAACGCTGATTGTTATTTATTACCACAAATCATGATACAGTACTTACACTAGAAACCAACATGTGAGTTCACTGTAACCTGTGGGCTAAAAGAAGTAAATATATTTATATATTGAATGTGCCCTCTTAGTTTGCATGGATGCATCTCATCATCATCATGCTGGTGTTATCAGCAATCTCCTACCTACTTTGTCTACCAGTACCTAATTTGAATTATTAGAACTACAATAGGATTTTTTTTTATCATGTTCTGTTAATTTTGTTCATATATTCATTATTACTTCAGTGTGTTAAGGACAACAATACTTTGGTGTTCATGTCTTGGTGCAGATGTTCATTCTCAAGCATAAAACGTCTATTGGAAATATCCTGACATTAGAAGTGTTGGTGTTACCCATAGCACCCAATAATATTTTAGCTTTAATTTCCTAGAATGTACTAGGTAAATACTAGTGAAATGATAAGTACAAAATGATTGGTTGTTTTGACAACACCATCACTCCTTTTTTTTTTTTTCTTCTTTTTTTTTTTAGAAAGTTTGCTTAATCTCCCCCAAAGGAACAATAGCAGAAATAAGATGACTTTATCAGTTACACTCATTCTTCACTTCCAATCAATACCAAGTTAAAATTATATTATACAGTGAACAAACATAACCCCAGAAGCTCCTCTTTAAGACCCAAAACACAGTAATCTCCCCCTGTTCAGCAATGTCTCTATTTAGTTACACAGATATTTGCAAGTGGCTTAAATAGTACTCATAATCCAATCTGTTATGGTGTGTATACATTAATTATCTAAAGACAGATTTCTGTGTTAGGGATCTTTGTTTTCCTGCAAAGACCACCTTGTTTTCAACTTCAATTCATGGACCGATACCCTGATATTCTCTTGTAGAATTATTTGTCAATACAATTCAGAGTTCATCGCTACAGCAATAATGGCAAATCATCATGTTCCATGGCAGCAAAATAGCCCCAACCCATGATACTGAAACCACCATATTTCATGCTTGGATTGAGGCTCTTATGATGAAATATTGTGTTTGGTTCTCTCCAGTCATATTTTTATTATTTCACCCAAAAAGTTATATTGTAGACTCATCTGTCCACAAAACATTCTCCCAGTAGTCTTCTTAGCTCATCCAGGTGATCGTTAGCAAACTTTAAAATGGGCTGCAATGTTCTTTATGTAAAGCAGTAACTTCCACCTAGCACTATTCCCATACATACTATTCTTATTCACATATTCCGTGGTGGACTCATGAGCACTGACTCTAGCCAATGCAAGATCATTTGGCTTTACCCTGGGGCTCTGTGTGATATCCTGGAATGATGTTTAATTTCCTCCATTTGTCCACTTTCAGCCCCATCAATAGATTTGCTATTGTGTAACCTTTTCTAGCTTGATGAGCTTCAATAGAAATTTCCTTTGATCAAAGCATGAATGAGATCACAAACTTGTGTGGTGAAGATCCAATTGTTTAGATAGGACAGGGTGCCCTAAACTCACATCTAATTGTCATCCAATTGATTGACACTCTTGAGTCTAATTATAAATTTAACAGAACTGATAATCCTAGTGGTTTACATATATATATACATTGGCCGATTTCTCCATTTCATCGATTCTCAATTCAGTTTGAAGATTCTCAATCTCTGTTTCTCTGATGATCGGCAAAATCTATCATGTTAGAAATCTGAACTCGCTGATTCCAATAATTTTGGATCAGAATCTGCGAATCGAGGTTTTCCAACATGTTCGATGTTGACGATATTTTTTACACAATCTGTTGGCAAAAGAAAGCATTTTGCCAATAGCTAGTTGATGTACTGTATGGGCCCCATTATGGGTGGACCATTTTGAGCAATTAATGAATGAAAAAGTATATAATGGTGTGTGTTTGATTTTTTTAGGTTCTATTTATCTATATTAATGACTAGCTGTTATTGGGCAATCAGAAAGCCCCCTAAATGGATCACTGAATTGGTACTATTTGTAGGGAAAGCTGGTACTATGGTGTATTAAATAAAAGTAGCCAATACATTGAGATAATATAGATTTTAAGTCAAGTAAACCTGGCGACAGGACCCAATCAGGACACATGGCAGTACTTCCTCTTTT
Organism: Taudactylus pleione; assembly: GCA_031769625.1. Lineage (NCBI taxonomy): Eukaryota > Metazoa > Chordata > Amphibia > Anura > Myobatrachidae > Taudactylus > Taudactylus pleione. The sequence continues at coordinate 25,940,794 of JAUIMM010000014.1, forward strand.
TTTAGAAGTGTCATGGAACATTCTTTTGACCCTCAGGTATATATTTTCTTTTATATGTTTGTATATTTCTGTATGAAAATGTGGACAAATAATAGAGCTCATATAAGAAAAATAAAAAGTAAATGCAGCATCAAGTGGATACTGTAAGCAATACATATATAACATACATTAATTTGCAAACAGTTGTACAGGTATATACATACACATTGCCTACATGGCAAACTATTTCCCTTTTCATCCATCTGGGGGATGCCTTACATATTTATAGTGAAGGGTGGAGTCGGACACTATCTAATTGAAAACAGGATTCCACCCCCTATATAACCCATCCCTTTCCACCGTAAGCTCAGTCTTGTTTTTAGTGTGTTTGGAGTAAGCTAGATTGGTCCTAGCTTTTAGTTAGATTTTTATTCTTTTATTTGCATGTTTTGGATTTGGGTGCTTAGTTCCTGGAGACAGGCGACAAGCACCAACAGAGTGGGAGTTATATAGATCAGAAGGTTTGTGTGAACCTGTATCCCACTCTAAAGACGGCCCCTGAGAGAGTCACCAAACTAATAGCCCCTGGGTCTCTCTCCATTCCAGACACACATCTGAGGGCAGGTAAAAAGGTAAGATTTGTTACAAAGTATAATCTTGTTGCCATTATATACTGCTTCCCGGAACACTGCTTTTGAGCAGATTGGACGAGGGTTGGTAGTTACTCACAGTATACAGTAGAGCCGGCTTGTCTCGTACCTCCATGGGCTGCTCAGCATCACACTGCTTCAATCCTAAGGGGGTCTACTTTTGGACCACTGGAAAGTTAATAAAAGCAGCAACATGCTGCTGCCTTTAAAGGAGAGAGTAGTAGTAGCATCCGGGGATCGCTGGAGGCTAAGGGAACAGGTGGCAAGAGTCAATAGGGCACTGCTGCACGCACAGCGGGTGGTGTAATTGGATAGGTTACTGGGGTGAGTAGATGCCTCTGCGCATGTAGTCGTGCAGCGGTGATGTAATTTGGCCAGGCCGCGGGCTAAGATTCACAGATGTCCTTAATTAGCAGGATGCCATGGCCGGTTATGCCTCCACTTCCTCAGGTATTTATTTATTATTAATACAAGCTACTGCAAAGCCACAGCAGCTAAGTCTGGATAGAATCTATAGCAGGCACTGGAGGATGGAAGCTGACAAGCTAAGCAGTAACACTGGGATTATTACTATTCTGTATTTAACCTGGTGTTCTGGGCTTAAAAAAAAATATAAGCACATATTGTGTGTGTGTGTGTGTATATATATATATATATATATATATATATATATATATATATATACACACACACACACACACACACACACACACACATACTTTGATCTATTAAGGGCCAGGGTTTTATTTTTGCATTTAAACAGATGGGCGAATTAGAGTCTTGATTAACCTCTCTTCTTTCTATTTATTCAGAGCTACACTTTTTCTATGGGAATTTAGGTAGCTACCTGTTTGGAGTAGACTTGTCTTTCTTTCTCAGTATGTATAAGCCAGACAAGGGTTTTCCTGAAGAAGAAGCTTTAGCAGCTTCTTCACAGGAAGAAGGGGAATTGGATTATGACTGGGAGGACACCGCAAACTGGGATGGTGTCAGATTTAGGAGTTTCTATGTTAATAGATGCGGTCAGGGAAACTGCAGTTACAGGAAGCAGCTATGCCAGAGACTAGTGCAGTTTCTTTCTTTAAACGTAAGAAGAAACATGTTTCAGTTTTCCCAGAATTCTCAATTCTGAAAAATTTAAGTGTCTTTATCCTTTTTTGGAAGAGGCTACCAAACAGATCCTGACAGTTCCCACGTGGGCTGGTCAGTCAGTCAGGAGCCGGTTAGCGGTGTATGTGGTCACACGCATATATCGCTAATGTAAGTGTATGGTCCGGGTGCCATTTTTTATTTTATTTTCCAAGACCCGGGGATGCTACGGAGACCGGCGCCATGCTGGAGGTGAGTATAGGATCTTTTTTCACAGGTACTCTCATTGGATCTCTACTTGGAGAAGTGGACCGATCATCGGGCAGCAGGTAAATGTGAGTGTGGGGTAAGTAGGTGTATGTAATAAAGTTATACTTTCTACAGTGTGTGTGTGTTGTGGTTTTTTAACTTTTCTTTTTTTACAGTGGGGGTATGGGTGCCAGCTGCCTACTGGCACTTGTAGTACCACAAGTGCCAAAGGGCAGGCATGCTGGCACCTGTAGTTCCACAGTAAAAAAATTATATTTTTTTACTATTCACACTACTATTACTCCCATAACCACAGCCCAGGGGTGCGGGGAAGAGCCCCGGGCTTCAGTCTAAACCTGGGGTGTTTGGGAGAGGGGTGATCCCTTTATTGGGAGGTCCCCACCTCCCCTGAGATCGCCGACTTAGGCTGACTGGCTTGGAGTGATAATGCTTTGGCTAGGGTGACCCAGTGATAGGGTCCCCTGGCTGTGGCATTACATCCCGGCCGGATTTGAGTCCGGTGCTGGATTTACAAATATGGGGTCCCCTACACCATTTTTTCCCCCTATTTTTAAAACCAGGACATGCTCAGCAGCCCATTGCTGGTTCCTAAAATATGAGGTAACCCTACTCCCCCCCCCCCCCTGTATTTTTAGGAACCAGGACTGGCTGAGCAGCCCGAGGCTGGTCATGCTTTTTGGGGGTGGACCCAACATCATTTTTTTTTGTTTAACATTTCACTCTTTTTTTTTTTTTTTTTGTCTGTTTACAGGCAGAAACATATATGGATCACACTGATCTGTGTATGCTTCTGCTGAAATCGCAGCTCAAAGGCAGGTGAATTGATTTTACAAATTTGGACACGAGCTTTGTCTGTTTTGAAACTCTCATCTTTATGTAAATTCCCAAATCCTATCTTCACTAGTGAAAACTAGTAGACTTTTCCTGTAGCAAAGGAGATTTCTCTCCCAAGTTTGAGATTAGTAAATTTACGAGTGGGAAAAAATGGCCAAACTCTCCAGAGATTGCTAACTCAACCAAACTCGATTGTTAGTAAATTTACCCCATAGAATCAAAACATACTTTAGAGGCATTGCCTTTTAAAGGAAGTTCTTTGTTTGGTCCAGAGAACCAAAATTATTTCTCAGGTTACAGGAGGAAAAAGTCCTTACCTTCCTGTAACCACACCTAAAACAAAAACTCCTAGGTTTCGTTCATTTCAGTATAAATGGAGCGTACACACGGTCAGATTTGTCAGACTTGTCAGATTTGTCAGATGAACGACTGAACGATTTGAACGATTTGAACGATTGAACGATTTTTGACTGCATTAAAATGAATGGAATCGTCCAAGTCTGACTGCAAACCCATCAGATGTCAGATATCGTTATCTGACAAACGGGAACGCGCATCGTTGATCGTCCATCGTTCAGGCATGTCAGATATGAACGATTTTCCTTCAGATATGAACGACTGAACGATTTTTAAATCGTTATCGTCCATATCTGAAGGAAAAATCTGATCGTGTGTATGCACCAAAAGGCAAAGGAAGCTTTTCGAGGTGTCCCTGAAGAGGGACAATTATTAGATGGGGTGGCCCCAGCTCCTGTCGGCCTGCTACTAAGTCAGCAGGTAGATCCACATGACTGTCACGGGACTGGGACCCATCTTCTTGAGGGAGGTCGCTTACTCAAGTTCCTGGGAAAATTGGGTTCTTTCCAATCCGGAGTTTTGGGTAAGTCGAATAGTCATCAGGGGTTAATTTTTGGATTTGGAGGGTGTTGTTCCAAAAAGATTATTTTACACTCCTCTCCATGTGGATGGTTGCAGAAAGGCGTCTCTCATGCAGGCAATTTTTGCCCTTTCCGACTCTGAAGTAATTAATTCAGTTTCCTGAAGTAATTAATCCGGTTTCAGTACTACAGGAAGGCCTGCGGTTCTACTCTAGTCTTTTCTTAGTAGACAAACCAGACGGGTTATTCCATCCCATTGTCAACGTCGGGGGGTAAAATGCTTATCTTCACTTGGAAAAATTCAAGATGGATTCAATAAGGTCAGTCATTTGTTCAATGGAAGAAGAAGCTTATCTGGCTTCCATAGACATCAAGGATGCCTACCTCCATATTCCTATATGGAGAGCTCATCAGCATCTTCTGCGGTTTGCAGTGGGGCATCTGCATTTTCAGTTTCAGGCCCTGCCATTCAGTTTGGCCCCCACTCCCAGAGTGTTTACAAAGGTTATGGCAAACATGATATCCCTACTCAGGAGAGGGGGGATAAATGTGTTATTATCTGGACTATTTGTTGCTAAGGGCTCCCTCATTAGCTCTATTGCAACAACATCTTCAGATTACCTTAGGCATGCTCCTGAGATTCGGCTGGATCATCAACTTTCCCATATCAAATTTAATTCCCTTTCAGAGGATGGTATTTTGGGGTCTTCTCATCGACACTCGGTGTCACAGAGTGTTTCTGCCTTAGGCAAAGATTCAGGATCTGCAATTCTGAATAAGGACCATTTTACAGATTTCTCATATCTCGGTTCTGAGGTCTAGGCAGATAATGGGGAAAATGGTAGCTTCATTCGAAGCTGTTCCTTTTGTCAGATTTCACGCCCGACCTCTAAAGAACCATTTGCTTCATCGATGGGTAAAACCAGACCCTTGATTAAACAGGCAGATATTCAGATTATTACTGCAAACCCGGCAGTCTCTCCGGGGGTGGTTGCAGGATGCAATGCTGAATAAGGGTTACCATTGTCAGTAAAAGACTGGACCATTGTCATCACAGATGTCAGACAACAGGTTGGGGACAGACACTTACAGGGTCTTTGGTCTGTCCAGGAAACCGCTCTTCCTATCAGTATACTGGAACTGAGGACGATTCGATATACATTGATTGAGGCTCAATGCTATCTAAAGAACATACCAGTATGAATCCAATCAGACAATGTCACAGCAGTTGCTTACTTTAACAAGCAGGGTGGCACATGCAGCTGGCTAGCAATGAAGGAAGTTTCTTATAACCTGCATTGGGCAGAAAAATTGTGTTCCAGCTATTTCAGCAGTTTACAATCCAGGGGTGGACAACTGGGAGGCACCCAGGGGAATGGGAATTACACCAGGAGGTGTTTGCAGAAATAGTTGCCAGATGGGGATCTCCAGACATAGCGCTAATGACTTCTCGTCTCAACAAGAAACTGCCAAGGTACGGATCTCGGTCCCAGGATCCTAAGGCATCTCTGGTGTATGCCATGACAGTGCCTTGGGTGTTTCAGATGGGTTACATATTCCCTCCTTTGGTAATGTTACCAAGGGTAATTCAGCGGATTCGTCTGGTGGCACAGCCAGTCATTCTGGTGGCTCCAGACTGGCCGTGCTGTCATTGTTACACAATTCTTCAGACCAAGTTGGCAGGCATTCCGTATTGTTTGCCTCTGCATACATATCTGTAGCTTCAGGGTCCATGCCATCACCCCAATTTGCATCGATTGGCTTTGACGGCATGGTTCTTGAATCCAGCATTTTGAGGGCCAAAGGGTTTTCAGAGTCTGTGATGAAAACCATGATACAGGCTCATAAACCAGTTACTTCCCAGATTTATCATTGGATGTGGAAGATATATATGTCTTGGTGTGAACAACACAAGTTCAAACCAGAAAGATTCCTAGTGTCTCATCTCTTTTCTTTTCTGCAAGAGGGGTTGGTTAAGGGTCTGAGATTGTCCTCTCTTAAGGGACAAATTTCAGCCTTATCGATCCTGTTTCAAAGAAAATTGGCAACTTTTCTAGAAGTTCAGACTTTCTTGTAGGGGATTCTTCGCATACAGCCTCCTTATGTCCGACCGGTTACTCCTTGGGACTTGAATTTAGTTTTAGAGGCACACCAAAAGGCACCATTCGAGCCTTTGGAGTCTGTAGAATTGTGATATCTTATTCTGAAGGTTGTTTTCCTTTTGGCAATTGCCTTGGCCAGAAGGGTATCTAAATTAGTGACTCTTTCCTGTAAAGCTCTGCTTATTATTTTTCATTTAGTTTAGTGTTACGCACTAAACCTTTCTTTCTGCCAAAGTTGGTATCGGCTTTCCACATTAACCAAGATATTGTCCTTCCGGCTTTTTCCCAGAATTTAGTGACCAATGAAGTTTCTTCCTTAGCACTGTTGGATGTGGTTCATGCGTTACGCATTTACTTGAACCGTACTGCATCTTTGAGGTGTACGGAATCCCTGTTGCTGTTGATTGATACACCAAAAAGAGCCTGGTCTGCCTCAAAAGTGTCCATCGCTAGATGGGTCACTGCTGTCATTAGGCAGACATATTTGTCCTCGAACGTGACGTTTCCAGCCTTAATTCGGGCTCACGCGATGCATGCTGTTGTAGTCTCTTGGGCTGTATTGTATGGTGCCTCTTTTGACCAGCTCTGCAAAGCAGCTACCTGGTCATTCATACAAAATTTTACCATTTCCATACATTCAGCACAAGGGATGCCAGTGTTGGGCAGAAAATTCTTAGAGAGGTCGGTTCCGAATGCTCCACCCCTTAATTGGCTTGCTTTGGTATATCACCCAGATGTAAGGCATACCACAGATGGATGAAAAAGGAAATACGATTTTTACTTACTGTACAATCTCTTCCTTGGAGTCCTTCTGGAGGATGCCAATGTCCCTCCCTTTTTTGGTTTTCATACTGGACACCTGTTGGTCTCTGGTTTCTCAGTTCTTTCTGTGAACTTTCTCTCCTGTGTGTATCACAGGGGCGATTGCCCTGATCCATCACTGCCTCCATGGTAGTCTGATTTTACTTTATATTTTAAATTGCAACTCTGTGAAATCCTGCACTTCCTTCTGCACTCATATTAATCAATCCCAGTCTACACATTAAATCTATATTTTAAATATCTTACATATATTTCTCACAGAAAAGAAATATATTGTTCTTCTTGCAGTTTAATTTTTTACATTTGTTATTTGATGTTTCAATATTTTTCTATATTCTAAGATTTCACATGTATTGTTAGCTATATTTTTTATTGTTTTCATACATTTTTTATCAGCATTGTGAATATTTTATACATTTGCTTTGGTTTTCTTTACTTGCTAATAAATATTTCTAGTTTCTACTTATTTAAAAATAGGTTTAGAACATGGACAAAAGACAGATCTACAGAAGCTGCTTAACATATTGCTTTGATTATCTGCAAAAGTTGTCAACAGATAGTCCCTTCCTTATACAATAAGAAAGCTAGTAATTACAATGTTGCCGATAAAACTCACAATTCCCCATTTTTTTCCTTAACGTTTCTTAGTACTGTAGTTTGGCATCAAATAGTCAAGTTATTGGGGTAGAACTTGAGTTATTGACATACACAATTAATGAAATTACAGAACAGAAATGCACTTTTCTTTAAATAAGCAAATTTTATGTGCAGCTGCAATTCAGTTGCTTGTTTGGGTATACAGTCAGAATGTTGACATTAAATATGCCAACATCTACAGAATGTCGACATTGAACATTGCACCTTTGTCAAGGTGTACAAGCATATAAAATAAAATAAAAATGTATTTGCTTGTACACCTTGACAAAGGGGCGAGTGTGCACTGAAATGTCAGCTTATGTAACTTGAAATAAGACACATTATTTGGATGACAGTCTCCGAGTGCTGCTGTTGATGCTCCGGTGCCCTCTGCTTATAGTGATGCAGAATAGTAAATACTCTGCATCACTATAACCAGAGGGCATGAGAGCATCAGTTACCACGTAAGGGAGTACCAGGCTGAAAAAAAACTGTAATATTATATATATATATATATATATATATATACATACATATACACACACACAAACACACTTAACATACTTGTCTACTCTCCCGGAACCTGCGGAAGGCTCCTGATTTTTTGGTTATCCCTTCACACCCCCGTAATAGTAGGCACTTCTCTCACATCCCACCCACTTGCTATTGAAGGGGGCAGAATGGGGAGTATTTTCCCGAGGATCGCTGGTCCAAGAGTGGGTGGCGGAGCTTAATGACGTGATTCTATGAGAATTGCTTCATTTAGCCCCATCCCCTTCTCCTGGGAGGAAACAGAAGAAGTAGGTAAGTATGACACTTAATGTATACAAAAATACTGGTACCGAGAACAACACAGACAGACCAACGTTGCAAAGCTTAGCACACTTTTTCCTGAGGGTCACAACTAGACAATGTAACTTACCTTCTCTTATAAATCCCACCATGGACGTGCATCAAGAATATGGCTGGTGCATTAGACTCTGTCCCCTCCGACCCTCCATCTGATGACGCACTTCCGGGCGATGCAGCCACGAGGGATAGGAGATATGTGTTACATGGGGCTGCACAGGAGAGGTGTGTAGGTGCTGCATGTAAACAGGACCAGCCCCGAGGTTGGAAAGGAAGGAGTGTGTGACCTGTGTGCTCTGTATAGCAGGCTTAGCCAATGTGGGCTCTCCAGCTTCTGTTTGGCTACAAATCCAGGCATGTTGCTTGGGCATCCTAGGACTTGTTGTTCCACAGCTATTAGAGCAGTGATTCCCAACCTTGGTCCTCAAGGCACATTAACAGTCCAGGTTTTAGGGATAGCCATACTTGAGCACAAGTGACTTAATTAGTACCTCAGTTATTTTGATTTAGCCCTCTGTGCACAATCATGGATATCACTAAAACCAGGACTGTTAGTGTACCTTGAGGACCGAGGTTGGTAATCACTGTATTAGAGAGTCACAGGTTGCCTGCCAATATTATACAGGAATAGTCTGCTGGTGTGATTAGAAAAAGGGGTGTTTGAGGTGCTATTGAAAACACACAGAATGTCAAGAACTGTTCTGTGACATTATATACATAATCCTTTCATAATTGTGACATTTGGTGGTGCAAGTTCTGCATTAGTATTATTGTGTCAATTACGGCTATAATAATTTTGGTTAAGCCACTCACAATTGCCCTAACTGTGTATAGTTTGTATGTTTTCCCCATGCTTGCATGGGTTTCTGCCGGGAGCTCTGGTTTTCTCCCACACACCAAAAATATACTAGTAGGTTAATTGGCTCGAGACAAAAGTGAATCCTAGTGTGTATGTGTGTGTACATGTGGTAGGGAAGATAAATTGTAAGATGGGCAGGGACTTATGTGAATGACCATATATTCTGTGTAAAGCACAGCTGAATATGTGTGCACTAAATAAATAATGGATAATAATATATAGTACTACTGGGTTTAGTTAGTACTATGAACTCACTCTAATATAAAATTAGTATTCTGTGGATGAAATAAAAATGTAAAATTTAACACACACACAGCAATTTTGGACTCTTGAGAACACCACTAAGTCTGATAATAAGATGAGGCCATTTGTGCCTTTTAATGTGTCTATGTTGGTTTTATGAATATCACTACTATGTTTGGCAGTTCAGTGCGGTATCTTCCCTTTTCTTTAAATGTCTGTTGAAGGAAGTTCTGTTTGGACAACTTTGCTAAGCATATGCTTTGTTATTGTTCTTTGAATTGATTTATTTAATATCAAAAGTTATCTTCTCATGTATTATTTTTCAGAGCATGCTTCTGGAGCTCTCGTCTATAATGAAAAGATAGTGTCAAACATGTGGACATTGGACATTGCACACCAAACACCAAACACCAGCAGAAATCAGTGATTAGTGGACCAGCTCATCCTGGCAAGTGAAGGAACAAAAGTTAGGCTACTTCAGTATATTATAAGGAAGATCACTATGTTTTGCACTTGAAAAGCATCAGTATTATACTGGTCGTGTGATGACAAGGAACTTCAATTATATGCTGAGGATTATACTGCAATTATTTTCTGCAGCGTAAGGTCACTAGTGGTCCCTCAACATATTCAGAACACAAGATTGTCTTCTAAGAATGTGAACTTTCCAGCCACCTTGGACAGCAAACAAAAGCGGCTCAATAAATCTGTTAGCATAAAAACATTCTGTATGTAGTAGTTCTATCATACATTTGCGCTAGCTGTCACTACAGTCTTTTTTACAGCCAATAAACGTGGCAAAAGCAGTTCTCACTGCTGTATCTGGACTGACCCAGCTGCAAAAATGAAAAATATATATTACCCTTGTATGTATATTGTGTCTTACAACAAGATGCTTGTATCACTGAAGATTTAATCTAATAATATGATCATTTATAGTAGATTGCAATGGGACAATGTAAGACTCCGTTTAAAAAACTCCCATTGGGTTATGCAAGACTACAGATGAACTTGTAGTTTGGGAATCTGATCATATGGCTGTAAGATCTGTGCTATATAAATCCTATGGATACTGTCTACAGTATATCAAAGATAGGTCTATTGAAGATGAAGGTCACATTTAGAAACTGGTAAAATACTGTGAAGCAGAAATATAGTTACATACTGTATTTTAGTGTTGTATTGTTACACCTGCCAATCCTGTCTGATATCATAAAACCCATAGCATGCTCAAGCTAAACAATTGGTTCTATTGGGAAACCTTTATCTAGCTCAGTTGGCTTTGCACTTGTTAGTGACATAGGGGTCTATTTACTAAGCAGTGTTAGGAGAAAGAGTGAAAAGTGATAAGGTGCCAGCCAATCAGCTCCCAAGTGTCATTTTTCAAAAACAGCCTGTGAGATGACAGTTGGGAGCTGATTGGCTGGCACTCAGCGGCAAACGCAGGATTTCTAGAGGGGGGTTTCCAAATGCTTGATTTTAGAGCGAGTGTGGCCAGTCCATGAACAGGACATAATTAGTACTTATCCAGCTTTAATATGTTACATACAAAGTATATTGTGTTGTATAAATCCAGAATATACAGGACCAGTAATCACAGTATGCCATTAGATGCGGCAGTAAGTCCATCCTGTCTGAGCAGAATGTTTTTCTTCAGATGTGGGCACCATTCCAGAGCATTGGAGAAAGTCTGGAGGAGTGGCAGAAGAACCTAGAACTGCCCTGGACATACAGTATATATGTACATATTGGTCTCCTCCTTATGTACTGGATAGTGTATTAATAATTAATCATATTGATGGTCTTCAACATGTCCTAGTTGGTGCACATGTATATTTATTACTAGCTGACACATTTTAAAAGATCCACAGGTGGTGCTAATCATTTCATTTGTGATACTGAGAAGAATATGCAGCACTAGTAACATTCTATTATATTACTATTTCTATTGTGGTCATGGTGTGTGCTGGGGAGGGGGGTTTCCAGGCAGACGGAAACCCCCGCTGCGTTTGCCTATGGTCACTTATCACTTTTCACTCTGTCTCCTAACGCTGCTTAGTAAATAGACCCCTCTTTCTGTCTCCTAGCACTGCTTAGTAAATAGACTCCATAGAAAGATATTTCCAACACTGACATAAAGAAAATGGCTTTATGTAGTTGAACATTTTTAAAAAAAATCAAATTCTCAAAGTCATAAATCAGGATTGGGTAAATAGAAAACAGATTAGATAATTTTTTGAAGATAACTCCTTTAGGGACAGATGTACTAAGCTCTGAAAAGTGATAAACTACCAACCAATCAACTCCTGTAATTTTTCAAACACAGCTTGCAACATGACAGTTAGGAGCTGATTGGCTGGTCGTTTATCACTTTCCAGAACTTATTACATCTCCCCCTTATGCTGCATACACACAGAACAACCATAGATATCGTTGATAGATTTCCCTCCAACTTTCTGTAGTGCAGGTCAAAGGATTTTGGTTGTACACACTGAAAGCGTCACTGAAATATCTATGATAGATATCTATCTTTATACAGGCAAATCTTTACAAAATCGTCCAAGTTGGCCGTGATGCATGAAAGACCATAGATATCATTATCGTTCATGTGGGAACGCGCATCGTTGGTCGTTGTCAGGTTGGTCACTGCAAAAAAGTGAACGATATGAATGATATGAACTATATGAACGATATGGTTCAAATCGCTCATAAAAGTCATACCGTGTACGCACCATTAGTGTTACTCTTAGAACAATACAAAAGGAATGTGACTACTCTATAAAATTTAAGGTTATATTTGTTCATTATTTAGCATTAAATTGTACTAAATATATAACATTCAAAATGTTTTATATCTTCCCTGCCTTTCGTCTTCCAAGTATCACTTAAATAGTAAAATATACAGGACTTTTTCTTTACTCATACCCAGCTGACCTCATCATCCCATATTAAGTCCATAGCAGGAAGAGGTAATGTTATTGACCTTAATTATTGCCATATACTGTAGGTGTTACTAGGATCCTAAATGACCATGCCCCAGCCAAGCTCACCACATTCATAACCACTCAGGATGTCACAGCACAGCAACCACCTACAGGGCCTGATTCAGAGGCAAACGCAATTCGCATGCAATCTGCGACCTTATGCTTTTGCTGCTATCAACCCTTCCCCTCCTGTACAAGTGTGCGACTAATGAATTTTTGATATCTTGCGCTCCCAATGTATGTTTAAGCAGCTATCTATTTCATTAGTCAGTAAAACTGACTAAAAATGCGAATTGGCAATTTGATAGAAGCACTTGTATTTCACTAAAGCATTTTGTTTAATTGAAAAATAATAGGGCGCTTTACTATATGGGCCAATAAATTTAGCAGGATGCTGGAATGTGCAGTAAAAATCAATAATTATGAGTACAATATATAGTGTAATGCAAAGACATAAATCATAAGAAATGATAATAAATAAAAGATAAAAAATGAGTAGGACCGGCAATGTCTGAAAAAACAACGCATTCAATACATAACAATAAATAAGGGTGTCTATAGCTCTTTCTGTGAATGTATGTGTGTTCTCCAAGTCCCCCTGCAACTGGCAGTGAGGTAAAGTCCGGAGCAACAGCATAAGGTTACTCACCCTAACTTTCCCTAGCAGCGGTATTCACTGACAATGGCTGAAGTCGTGCAGCAGTCTGAGCGGGCTCAGTCAGCTGTATGCAGTGTCCATCTGACTGCCGCTTTCACTTGCCGGGACCGTGGCTTCTCCCTGGCTCTTGGCACAGAGCCGTTCTGTTTCTCTGTCGGGAGTTCGGTGCTCTCGGTGCCTCTCGTTTGCTCTATGTATAAGTCAGTGTGGGGTCCTTCTTACTCCAACGCGTTTCATCATTTAAGACTTTTTCAAGGTGCCTGTATATTTGTTTATATTTTCTAGATTTATCCTTATTTTATTTATATTATTATTTCTTATGTTCTATATTTAATGGAATCCATCTTAGTTTAAATCTAGCATTTTTCCATTTACAATGATTATCCAATGAAGCAAAGACTATAGAAGGTCATCAGATCAATGAAGATACAATGTGTTTCATCTTAGCAGTCATGCTTATGTAAACATTGTCTTTACATCCTCTCTCTCAAATTGGGTGAAGCTCAACTCCAGACCAACAGAATTAGGGGATATATCTAGAAAAGTAAAGACACATTTATAGTGTAATATGTTTTAAAAAATATATTTTTCCAATCCAAAATATATAAATGTGTGTACATAACATTAAAGAATAAACAGCTTATCATATGTCTTATGCCAAATGAAAGAACTATCAGGATAATGCAATAGTGTACAGGAAAAGAAATATGTCTCCCAAAGCAATTTTTCTAAATTAGATTTCAACAAGGTTATATTAAAAGGTGAGAGCTTCATATATTGGATTTCCATGACAGAGGGGGCATACACAAGCCTCAGCTCCCCATGCACAATTATTATTATTACATTTTATTTATAGGGCGCCACAAGTGGTCCGCAGCGCCACACATACAGTAAAGGGTGCACAGAACATTACATTACAATACAGTAACAAAAATATAAACAGAGCACAAGTAACAATTAGCAACACAATTATCCATACACAATACAGCTGGGAAGCTGAAGACTGTCATTAAAGTGCTAGAGAAGAGGGCTGTGAGACAGTAAGGAGGAGGACCCTGCTCCTAGGAGCTTACATTCTAGGGGAGAGGGGAGACAGACAGATGACATGAGGCATGAGTGTGTAGAGGGGGACCTGAGTGCAAGAAGTAAGCAAGGTAGAGATGGCTTGGGTTAGGAGGGACAGAGACTTGGTAACATGGTTATGTGGTGGAAGGGTAGGCTTTGTTGAACAGGTGGGTTTTCAGTGCACGTTTGAAACTCTGCAAGGTCGGGGAGAGCCTGATCGAGTGAGGGAGCTCATTCCTGTGCGCGGGGGGCTGCACGGGCAAAATCTTGGATACGAGCATGAGATGAAGTAACCAGAGGCAACAGTCATTGGCAGACCAGAGAGGGCGGGAGGGAGTATGTAAGGAGATGTAGGGAGCAGTGGATTTATAGAGGGCATTGTATGTGAAGGTGAGGAGTTTGAAGAGGATTCTGTAGGGGAATGGGAGCCAGTGCAGGTTTTGGCAGAGGGGAGCAGTGGAAGTGGAATGGCGGGAGAGGAAAATAAGTCTAGCTGCAGCATTGAGAACAGATTGAAGGGGAACCAGATGGCAACGTGGGAGGCCATGAGGAGAAGGTTGCAGTAGTCAAGCCGAGAAATGATTAGTGAATGCGCCCGATGTTGCATAGCTGATACTGACAGGATTGAGCCAGAGATTGAATTTGGGGGGTGAAGGAGAAGGTAGAGTCAAGGGTGACACCCAAGCAGCGAAGTTGGGGACAGGGGAGATGATGGTGTTGTCAACAGTGATAGCGAGATTGGTTGGAGTGGAGACACTGTTAGTGGGAAAGATGATGGGTTCAGTTTTGTCCATGTTGAGCTTCAGAGAGCACTCGGACATCCGGGAAGAGATGACGGAGAGGCAGCTGGATACCTGAGAGATGACAGAAGGGTAGAGTTCAAGATAGGCATGGTATAGTTGCGTTTCATCAGCATAGAAGTGGTATTGGAGGCCAAAGGAGCTGATGAGTTCTACTAACATAGCGGTTTACATGGAGAAGACTAGGGGGCCCAGGACAGAGCCATGCGAGACACCAATGGGAAGGATGGAAGGGGGGAGGTGGAGTCAGAGGCAGACATAGAAAGGGAGCAGTTGATGAGGTAAGAGATGAACCAGGCATGGACGGTGTTAGAGATGCCAAAGGTCTGCAGTGTGCGGAGGAGGAGAGGATGATCCACAGTGTCAAACACTGCAGAGAGGTCCAGGAGGATAAGCAGAGAGAAGTGGCCCCGGATTTGGCTGCAAGCAGGTCACTGGTGACTTTGGCCAGGGCAGTTTCAGTGGCGTGAAGTGGGTGGAAGCCAGATTGGAGAGGATCAAGGATGGAGCTGTCAGAGAGATAGCTGGTGAGGCAGCTGCAGACAAGCTGCTCAAGTAGTTTGGAGGCGAAAGGGAGAAGAGAAATGGGGTGCTAGTTGGTGGGTGAGGACGGGTCGAGGTCGGATTTTTTAAAAATAGGTGTCATGTTTGAATGATGAGGGAAAGATACCGGTGCAGAGAGATAAGTTGAAAAGGTGAGCAAGGTGGGAGCAGGCTGTGGTGGAGAGGAAGTGTAGAAGGTGAGAAGGGAGGGGGTCATGGGGGCAGGTGGGGGGTTGAGAGGACAATATGAGGGAGTGGACCTCGTCACCCATGGTGGGGCTGAAGTAGTGCAGGGTGGGGTGGCCACAATAACAAACATGGGATGGAGCAGTGTAAAGCACATGGTCACTGGCCACCAAAATACCATCTAGTATTTTGATGGATGAATATTGGTTTGGCATATGCCAGGAGAACACTTCCTGACTAAATGGGTACTCTAAAGATTGGTGGAGGTGGAATTGTGGGCTGGGGCTATTTTTCATGGTTTGACTGGGGCTCAATAGTTCATGTGAAGAGAAATATTAAGTGAGCCCAGACCTGAACCCATCAAACAGTTTTCAGATTAGTTTAAACACTGACAAACCTTATTGCCAAACATCAGTGCCTCACCTCACTGATGCTATTGTGGCTGAATGAATGTGAATCCTGACATCTATGTTCCAAAAGCTGGGTATACACTAGATTACTTGATGGCTTTATATAATGGGCAGTCTGTACAAACTACACGATCTGGTATACAACCGCCCAATATATCGTTCCCCCGCCAATCCAGAAGCATGGCGTCGTCCAACAAATGATGCACGGGAACGTGCGATAGTGCATACACACTGGATGATGTGGACAATTTGCCATTACAATTCACCTATATGCGACAAATTGTCCAAAATATCATCTAGTGTGTACCCAGCTAAAATCTAGTGGAAAGCCTTCCCAAAACAGTGTTGACTATTATAGCAGCAAAGGAAACTCCATATAAATGCCCATGGTTTTGGTGTGGAATGTTCAACAAGTGCATATGAGTGTGATGTTCAGGTGTCCCCACACTTTTGGCCATGTAATGCATCATCTCACCTACAGTACTCTCTGTTTGGATAGTCATCAAATTGAAATATCTTGTTTAATTTATGAAAATCATTACAAAACATTATGGTGCATACACACGGTCAGATATGTCAGATGAACGATTGAACGATTTTTGCCTGTATTAAAATGAATGGAATCGTCCAAATCTGACTGCAAAGTGCAAACACATCAGATGTCAGATATTGTTATCTGACAAACGGGAACACGCATCGTTCATCTGACAAACATGTCAGATATGTCAGATTTTAAAATCGTTATTGTACAGATCTGAAGGAAAATCTGACCATGTGTATGCGCCTAAAGATATCGTTCATAGATCGTTCAAAGATATCTTTCAGTGAGTCATCCTGCCACATCTCTGAACAGGGAAAATTTCCGATATCATCCAAGTTGGCCTGCATGCATGGACGATGAAAGTTATCTTTATCGTCCATGCGGAACGCGCATTGTTGGTCGATCGTTCACTGCATAAAAATGAACGATATATCATTCAGCGATATCGTTATCGTTCAGGAAAATCATCCCGTGTGTATGCAGCAATAGAGACTCATCAGATTTTTGCAACAAAACAATGGTACTTTACAAATTATAAGACTCATTGATCATAATTTTTAAAAATAAGTTTATAGCTTCATGGATTTGAAATAGGCATAAATCAGGATATTACTTTACCATAATGCATAGATGCCATGACTGGAACCACGGATAAGCATGTCAGATGATTGTAGCGGCAATGGCAATCACTTGATTCGCTTCCCTGTGGCTCCACCCATGGCATCGATGCCACAGGGGAGCATGCATCAGTGGTCACTTCCACCTAGTGTGCTCCTAGCTAACTCTGTAGTACTGTAGCTAGCTAAGCTACCCTCCTAGTTGACACGGCAGTACTACAGCTAGGCGAGCTACCAAAATTAAGACTGCAAGCTACCAGTAGCTTGCGAACTACAGGTTGGAGACCACTGCTATATACAGTTGTCTGGCTTAGTTTATAAGTAACATCAAATATAGGTTTAATGAGCCTTGCTACCATGATAACAACATGATAACAACTTGCTCTCAGCTGTGGGTACAAAAACCATGACTGTGTCCTCTATAGAAAACATTGTATGAATTCCCTGGTGATCATAGTCAATATTCTCCCATTCCTGTGTTTGTAGCATACTGTATAATCTCTTACAAGAAGGGTGACTTTCTTGATGAAACATTACATTGCTTGTATAAAATCCCCTATGATTATTGTTTCTACCAGAAGGAAATTCCTCCCAACCTTCTTTAGTAATAACTAGAATACCTCTGAGGTGAAAGCCATACAACAATATGGATAAGGAAAGCCTAACTATTGGGGTACTTCCATTATTGTAAACAGCAGAATGGGCAGGAGAGTGTCCTGATCTTTACCATACTCCTACCTTCATAAGCAAGATTTTTAATGTCCATTTTTGCATTCAACTTGGTATACTGATATTTTTAAGGTCTGTATGTTCATGAAGTGGTACACTTACTTAATCAACTTTGAGGCAACTGAGCTAACCTTATTTCTTATTATTTTCTTAGGGATACTAACTCATGAATGATCTTTTTGCAATAGTTTTTGTATTTGTATTATGGTGTGGACCAACCTCTGAATATATTTTATCATATTTAAACATGACAGGAATATATTGATGAGCCTTAGCAGGTCATTCTAATGACCCCAATGTATCTGTGGCTGTTCTCTGTAAGGCAACAATAATAAACCGTATCTCAGTGTTAGTAAGCTGGCACTCTATAGACTGGTCTAAGAAAGATGCTCAACACATTGTAAACCCCAGAACAGATGATCCTTCACAAGATGCAATTTAGGTGAGGTGTTAGTATTAGACTGGTAGTCAGTACCAAAACATTACAGTTGTTTGGGGGGTTTAACATTTTTTTCCCTAGTAAGACTGTGATAGTACAGATGGAATACATTAAATACTCGGTGTGATAGGTCTACTCACAGGTCCAGTATTACCTGACTGGTAAAACAAAATGAGGTCCACTCTCGCTCTGGCTCTCTGTCTTTAGTAGATATGTGCTACCTCCATATTTCCACTGTAGCAGAGAGGCAAGGGATCTCATTCTCCAGGCACAGTAAATTCACAACTGTTAATGCAAAGGTTACTTTAATTATATTGACCAGGCAAGGCCATATTTAATCAAGATAGATGGTTCTATTTCCTGAGGGCTCCTTTAAAGAAGGATAAACATTGGAAATAAATATTATAGGTATTCAATATTTTTTTATTACCAATTATGTAAAATGACAATCAAGTTTGCATAAATAAAAAATACAACAATCCTGCTCAGTGAAGCTCAAATTAAGCAATATAACGTGCACTAAAGTAGTAAAGGTAATATTAGATAATGATATTCCTTGCAGTTAAATACCTACTTTAATCATACCAGTGGGTTAACTGTTTTCTTTTAGAACAGTATGATATACTATGCAGCAATACTGTCAAAATAACGATTTACACACATAAAATTCACTAAAATTCTCCTACTCTAAATGTAATTCTGCCTTCTTATTGCCTTAGACACCTTAAATAACTAGCTACATCCCTAAACTGACTAAAAGTCCCAGTCACTCAAGACAATTGTCCCTAAATAGGTACAGTATCTTGCAAGTTCGCAATCAGAGTCCCATTTAGGGTCTTTGTATGCATGATGGAGCCCAATCTCACTCTAAATAGCAGTAATGTCTGATACTAGTAGTGGATTCTGGTGTTTGAAGAAGTAAAATTTTATCTTATTTTCACATTACATTGACCTTGCAAGGCAGGATGCAGCCGTCACATTATTCAGCAGACAGCTATTCTTCAACACCTCAGCAGAACTCTCCTACCCTTCACAGATAGGCAGGGTCGGGCTGGGCCACAGATGTACAAGGGAAAACCCCGGTGGGCCTCACTGCCTGAAGGCCATCCTACCTCTAGGGGTCAGTAACTTGGTGGAGAAGATTCATGGATGAACTTGGGTGCTTGGTTTGTTTCTATGGAAATGACACCAAGATTAGCCTCCTGCTAATCCTGACACACCTCTGTCCCCTCCTTTATAAAGTTATTTGCATGTCCTATTTAATAGTTGGTCAGGTCCCTCTGTGGTGGCTGGCCACACATCTTAATTTTGGGCACCTATTACTGCATTCCCTGGTGGGCCCTTCTTGCCCCAGGCTGATGTTTCAGCAAAGGGTACAGCATCTCTCCTCAGAGAGGTATCTCACAATTCACCAAAGTTTAGGAGGTGTCTCATTTTTTGTTCATTGGGAGATTGCCACCTAGCAACAGCTGGTGGGCTTGGGCAGCAAGCATCCTGACTCTCCGCTGGAAGGCAGGGGTGTTACTAGGGTAGTTGAATTTAAAAAAAATAAAAAAACAGGACACATTCACGAGTATCCCGCCAGTGCAGTCAACGCACACCGCACCCTATTACATAAACCCCATAGTATGTGAATTATGTTGCGGTGAAGGCAAAATACAGACTGTACATAGAGTTTGGATACTTAAAGCACATTTAAAGTTCACAATTTATCTTTTCTTCTTCAGGGTCCATAGGGATCCATAGGGATATTATGGTTGGAGACCAGGCACCAAATAGTTAAAGCTTCAGCTCCCAGGATGCCTCAGGTCCTCCTCCATATATACCCTGCCCCTAGCCATAGAACTTCAGTTGTTCGTTTGGTGTGGCAGGATCAAGACGCATCTTTGTAACAGGGGACTGCTCTGGCAGTCCTAAGCTTTTATTTTATGTTTTAATGTTTTTGGGTTGGCAGTACTAAGCGTCTGAATTAAGACGCCTATACTGCGACTCCATCTACCTCCACTGGGCCGCAACACCAGTAATTGGGCTGGTGATTTCTGTGGGTCGCGGCTCAACTTGCTAGCCACAATGCAGCGACCTGGACTGCAAACGGACGCACAGAGATGTAAGGTAATGTGATTCCTCGCTTATGGGGAATCGCGTGCAGCAGTTTTAGCTTCTGGTGTCAGAGACGCAACAGAAGCTGCTGCTGTCAGAGCCCGGGATTGGTCGCATCCTCAATACACCCCCGGGGCCTTATCGTCTCACACCAGGGATCACAGCATACGCTTCTGCTGCATGAGGCCAGTGTACCCGGCTGATTAACGCAGGTTAGGGGAGGTAGGCGGTCCCCCGGCAGCTCCTCCGCCGACCCAGACGCAGTCCCTACAAAGGGTTTTGCATGTCTGGGTTGCTCCGCCTACCCTCCACATGTATACGAGACGCTCACAGTCCATGCTCAGTGTGCCCTGTAGCTGTTGGTCTCAGGAGGGTTTGGTCAGTCTTCCTGTATACCTCTCCCTTGGTTAAGGTATATAGTGGTCTATATCCTACCATTCCTTTGTTTGTGTGTAGTTGATTTAGAGTTGATTGTAATTTTATTACATATGACTGTTTGCTAACTGCTGTATTGACACTGTCTTTTATTACTGTCTGCCAATTATAACGATCACTGTTTTTGGTCTCCATCCTCTTGGGGTGGAGGTTTTTCTCTGAGTACTTCACATTCATTTAGATTTAGTGAAGGCTGTCACATAACATTGCAATTATTGCCTTTACTGAACATGTCAAAATATAAAGGGATACAGGAGGGGGAGCCCTCTGTGCTGGTTTCAAGTAAGTCATGTATGGCTTATTTGTCCCCTCAGGACATTAAGGATGGTTTGTGTGTTGTCTGTCATAAAGAGCCACCTAACCAGTCCAGTTTACCTATTCCTGGACAAGAGCCTTTTTGGGTAGCCTCTTTGTCCTAAGTAATGAAGCAGTTTGTGGATGTTATACTGTAGCTGCTCCCATTATGCCTCCTTGGATGTGGTCCCACAGCATGCTATGTTTGTACCTCCTATGCATTTTTCCTGGAAGGATGTTGATGGCCATTCTAATCAGAGTATGGCACTACCTAATGTTGATAGCATACCGGTAGTTGCTAAGGCACCTAAGTGCAAGTTAGCTTTTTACCAGTCTGCTCAACATATGGATTCAGATGATGCGGAAAGTTCCTCTCTTGGGTCTAGCTTGGGGGAGGAGGACCATCCATCTACAATGGATGTCCCTTCTTTGGTGAAGGCTGTTAAATCAATTCTAGATATTCAGGATGATGAACCAGTTCATAGTAAGTAGGCTCCAGTGTTTAATTACCACCGGTGGTCAAAACAGAGTTTCCTGTATCTGAACAGCTCACTGAGCTTATGGATGAGGCATGGGGTAACCCTGACAAACGTTTTTATGTGAATAAGAGAATAACATTATTGTATCGTTTCCTGGCTTCTGTATGTACTAAGCGGGAGGTACCTCCTAGTGTGGATGCTCATGTAACGCATTTAATCAGAAATGCTACATTGCCTATTCCGTCGGTATCTTCCCTGAAGGATTCCATGGATAAAAATATTGCAGCATGTCTTAAAAAGATCTTTCGTTATCTGGATCTGTTACTCATACAGCTATGGCTGGAGCCTGGGTAGCTAAACCTGTTGAAGAATAGATGGGAGCATTGGAATTCTTTACCAATTGAAACCAGAGAGCAGATGATGTATATCTCCCATATACGGGAAGCGGCTTCCTATCTGGGAGGAGTTGCTGTAGATGCTGGAATTTTAGCTTCTAAAGCATCAGCAGTTTCAATAGTGGCACGCAGGGCCCTTTGGTAAATATCCTGGAAAGCGGATACAGGATCAAAGGCGTCGCTGGAAGTTTTACCTTTCTATGGAAAAGTACTTTTTGGAGCAGAGTTGGATAAAATAATAGCTACTCTGGCAGCTTCAAAGTCAGCAGGTCTGCCATCTACGGTGACTATAAAGTCTAGGCAGGTTTCTTTTTGGTCCCTCTGTTCTCAGGGACAAGCAAGGGAACAGCCTTCCTCGAAGACATCTAGTTTTCACAAAATATTGAGGCGTCAAACTAAGAGGTCTGGCCCGGCAAGACATCCAGCTTCTAAACCTGATGACAAACCCTCTGCCTGATGGGGCAAGCCTCCTCCTGGGGATCCCAGGGTGGGAGGCCTACTTCTTCAATTTGCGGATTGTTGGTGTGAACAACAACAGATACCTGGGTCCGAGAAGTGGTCTCTCAGGGGTATGCCCTCACTTTCAGGAGGCATTCTCCCCAGAAGTTTTTTTGCACAGATCCTCCAGCAGATGCAGTAAAGGTTTGGCCCTTCAGGAAGCCATTCACTCCCTGCTGCAGGTAATAGTCCCGGTTCCTGTGTCTCAACAGGGAAGGGATTATTATTCATATCTATTTCTGGTTCAGAAACCGAATGGGTCTTATCTTCCTATACTGAATCTAAAAACCCTCAACAGGTTTATCCATGTACCCAAGTTTTGTATGGAAACTCTGATCAATTATTTTGACAATGGAGCTGGGGGATTACATGGTTTCCCTGGACACTCAGGATGCATATCTGGATGTTCCAATTATACCATCCCACCAGCAATTTTTACGGTCTGCTGTCCTTCAGCAACATTACCAATGTCAGGTTCTACCCTTTGGCCTATCTACAGCTCCTTGGGTATTTACCAAAATAACGGCAGTCATGGCGGCCTCTCTGAGGTGTCAGGGAGTCAGAATTCTGCCATATCTGGACGACCTTCTGATAATGGCATAGACTCCAGTTGTTTTACAAAACCATCTTCATCTGACCATAGCCTGCTTACAAAAGCACGGCTGGATCATCAATTGGAAGAAATCATCACTTTCTCCAACACAGCTGATGGTTCATCTGGGAGCTCTTCTGGATTCTTCGGCACAGACGGTGTTTCTGCCAGAGGACAAGATTGTGGCCTTATTGTTGCGAATATGCAAGCTGCTTCAAAAGCAAAGAGTATCCATTTTGTTAGAAATGCAGGTCCTGGGATCAATGGTATCCACCTTCGACATGGTGGGGTCTGCAAAGATTAATCTCTCTAGATGGAACGGACGGTATCATCAAATAAAGTCCCAGAGGATCCTTCTTACTCCAGAGGTTCGTCACTCCCTCCTTTGGAGGCTGAGAAAGGATCATCTGAACAAAAGACACCCATTCTGGATTCCAAATTGGGTGCTGCTCACCACAGACGCCAGTCTTCATGGATGGGGAACAGTGACAGGTCGTCACACCATGCAGGGAAAGTGGACAAATCAAGAAAGTCATCTGCCAATAAACATACTGGAACTGCAAACAGTATATAAAGCACTTTTCATGGCACAGGACCTGCTCCAAGGCAAGCCGATCCAGATCCAGTCTGACAATGCAACTACAGTGGCCTATCTCAATCATCAGGGAGGCACAAGAAGTTACGCAGCCATGAAAGAAGTGACAAGGGTTTTGATTTGGGCGGAATGTCATCTTCCGGCCATCTCTGCAAAATTCATACTGTGAGTACTCAATTGGGAAGCAGACTTCCTAAGTCGCCAGGACATACATGCCAGAGAGTGGTCTCTCCATCAGGGAGTGTTTCAGCTCTTGGTAAACAAATGGGCTCTACCAGAGATAGATCTCATGACTCACGTCACAACCACAAGGTCCCCAGGTATGGATTTAGGTCCAGAGACCCATCAGAAACCTTCGTGGATGCACTGGCAGTAAGATGGGACTTCAAGCTGGTGTATTTCTTTCCTTCGATCTTCCTCCCCCCAAGAGTTCTCTGTACTGGTGGCTCCGGCTTGGCCCAGATGTCATTGCTTCACCAACATGCAGAATCTGTCAATAGACAATCTGTATCCTCATCCTCTATGGCAGGATCTGCTAACGCAGGATCTGCTACCTCGTCTGGCTTTGATGGCATGGCTCTTCCATCCTAAGAGCAAAAGGTTTCCCAATTCTGTAATTCAAATGATGCTTAGGGCACAGAAGCCTGCCTCTGCCCACATATAATACAGAGTTTGGCATTCTTTTGGTCAATGGTACTCCCACAGAAAGTATGAGCCTAAGGTATTTAGGATTTCCAGGATACTGGCTTTTCTCCAGGCATGTTTCAACCGTGGTCTCCGCCTGGCTACTTTGGGAGTGCCGGTTTCTGCACTGTCAGTCTGGATCCAGAGGAAGATTGCCTCATTACCAGATGTTAGAATTTTTTCCCAAGAAGATCTGTGAGTTCAGCCTCCTTTTGTTCCATCGCTAGCACCGTGGGATATGTCTTTGGTTCTAAAGGGACTACAAGCTCCTCCATTTGAACCTCTAGACTCTGTAGATTTGAAGTGGTTGACAGCGAAGACACTTTTTCTTATTATCTTTTCTGCTCACAGTGTCTCTAATTTGGCAGCGCTTTTTTGTCGCTCTCCATATTTGATTTTTCACCACGATAAAACTGTTCTTCATAAACGGGAGGGTTACCTTCCTAAGGTAGTTTCCCGTTTTCATGTAAATGAAGAAATTGTAGTTCCAGCTTTTCAGGCACTACTTTCTGTAGTGAAGCCTCCCTGGATGTAGTTCATGCTCTCCGTATCTATGTGTGTTTTCATCAACAAGTAGGTCTTACTAACTGCTCTGGGACTCGTTTACATTTGGCTGTAAATCACTTTTATGACACGCCTCTCAGATATAGTCGCACATGCCCACTTTACCGCCGCGCTCATATGTGTTGTTTTCACAATCTCTAAGGAAATGCTTTTTGAAAAGTAGGCAAGTATGACTTATACACAGGTCACATGCACACTAGCAGCTGGACAGCGCTACTGCCCCCCTAGGCAGATTTCTCTTCAGCAATGAAGGAGGTAGGATGCAGTTTCATGGTGTGTACAGACGGAGCGATCAGCCAGCGAAACGATATCGCTGGCTGATCGTCATGCACCCTCCCTGGTGTGCTGGGTGATTGATATCGATCTCCCAGCACACCACATACTTACCGGCGACTATAGCAACCCTCGATCAACGATAAATAAATAAGTAAAAAATAATATGAATTTGTAACAGGGACGTCTGTTAAGGCAAATCTATTTTATCATTCACTGGAACTGCCCATAGCAGGGAAATATATCCTGTCCAGAGGTGACAGAACAGTACTGCCCTTAGCTAGCACAGGGGAAAGAGATAACGTACCAACCAATAATGAAAGCTATCCAAAACCATCCTGTTATTGATTTCAAGATCTAGCACCTTCCACAATTCAAATTAGTAAAACCAAGGTCAAAACATCCTTTCTAAGCCAGGAATCCCACCCACATCCAATTGAAGCAACCCTCATTCAGTAGATTGAGATCATGAAAATATCAATAAACCAAATGGCAGAGTGAACAGCAAATCTGCATGAGAAGACCCTTTCACTTATTACGTTTAAACACCTGCATGTCACTAGACCTTAATCCACCACATGGGCTGTAGTCTGGCTGCAGAGATGTTCCATGCACACAGTGTGGGAACAATTATGGCTGACTTATTTGCAGCTGTAACACATAAAATAAATTGTGTCCTAAGCACATTCTAAATACTGTGTACATCAAAACAATTTGGATGTGCTTCCTGTATATCTTCAGAATTTTGGAAGTAAAGAAGATAAAAGATGTAGGGGGTCTATTTAGTAAGCCTTGGATGGAAATAAAGTGCATGGAGATAAAGTATCAGCCAATCAGCTCCTAACTGCCATGTTACATGCGGTGTTTGAAAAATGACAGGAGCTGGTTGGCTGGTACTTTATCTCCGTTAACTTTATCTTCATCCAAGGCTTAGTAAATAGGCCCCTACGTGTTGTCCGAGGACGATGCTGCTTGTCTCCAGCCTCCGCCGCCAGCAGCAGCAGCCCAGCAACAGTTGCCTAGTCAGGGACATATAGGAGAGGACCTACTGAGAATGTAAGTTTAATTGAATTTTGCTCAGTCTGTTTGGTGAAATCAGCAGAAAGCTTATCAACAGTAATGCAGTAAGAGCTGTATCAATACATCTGAGAGAAAAGAATGGCACATTGGACAGACCTATCAAACTCCTGAGCAATTACTTTTCTATAAGTGTAGGCCTGAATGCCTGTTAGCAATTTTACACACCTCAGAATGCTCATGCAAAGACCAGTGCAAGGAGTATACGTTAGGTGGAGTGTCCTGGCAGCTAGAGCTTAGTGCCTGGGCCTGAATCATTGAGAGAATTATTATTTTTTATGTTTAGGGAGAACATCTGTCTTCAACATGTGCCTACCACAGAAAATGTCTCATTATGATCAGAATCCATTTTTACCTTAGTCTGTGGAATTTTTTTGCCCAACTAATATTTGGGGATGATGATGATGATAATACAGTGACAAGCATTTATGAGGTTTATTTTAGTATGTTTGAGCCTGCTCCAGTCAGAGGTGAAAATATGCACTATATCTTCTATAGAAACTTATAGTGTGTCCTCTATCCTCAATCTCTGACAGAAAACTCCTAAGTGCTCGGGATCTGATTCAGAGCCGCTCGTAAGCGGCCGCTCGTTCGCTCCGAGCGATGTTCGCACAACTGCGCATGCATATGGGTTGTTGTAATACGCATGCGCGAACCAGTCATTGCGGTCGGAAAATGTGTGCTCGCAAAATAGCGAATTCCTGCTAATTTGAGTGACAGAATGAGGCGTTTGCGGGTGGTAACAGGGGAAGGTGCTTGAAAACGGGGAGTGGAGATCCGAAGTGCCAAACGGTCAAAACGTGCGTTTTAAGGGTGTGCATAATTAACAAAGCAGAGTCATCGACCACGACCACGTCACTTGGTTTAGCCTGAACTGCTCGCATGATTGCGGTAGGAAAATGCTACCACAAGCACTGCGAGCAGTTCATACGCCTTTCGATGCACTCGATTAATCTAATAAATAGCGGAGATGACGTAGGATGCGAGCGGCCAGGAGGCGTTTTTTAAAAAATAGCGAGTGCATATTTCGTTCGCTCGTTCAGACATAGAGGAGTCAACAGACCGCAAAGAGCGAGCGCTCTATTTAAATATCCGGCCCCTTTTTCTGAACGAGCAAGCGCAAATAGCGTCCGGCTCTGAATCAGGCCCTCAATGCGACTTTAAAGACACATCTGTCCCAGCCACTTCCTCACTTTCCCCATCTGCCCACAGAGGAGGGACTGGGATTAATCAATATGGGAAGAACCAGCAATGGCTTTATTATAAGAGTACCCTTTAATCAAACTTCAGCTCTAACTTGATACCAGCACTGGGCTAAGGTACTATGGGGGAGATGTGTAATACCCGCTAATGCACAGATAATTTTAAGTGTGGTGTAATGGATTGTTTACCAAACAATTCTGCATTCAGGGTTCTCTTTAACACTTCCGTGTTGCAATATAGGTACAGGCAATAAGATTGAGCTAAAAGTAAGATTTATTCACAGATAACAATTCAGCAGAATAACAATTGCCACACCAGACATATGATTCAACAATTTCAGAAGACAACTCGTCACACATACTGTGAGCAATAAAGATTACACTTGTATCCAGAAATGTATTTGAGCTGGAATGCTTCTTTCTTGCGCTATGATATAAATGGGTTAACAAAATACCTTAATGCTTCTATATGCAACAAATATAATGATTCTACTTTCATACAAGTTTAACTAATATGTAAGTCCCAAAATGTCCCTTGAGCCACTTAGACTCTGGCCAGTACTCTTCCGTTGGTGCACGTTAGAAGGGATGGGTACCTCAGTAATATTTATATTACTCTGATCCTGTTGGTTAACCACTTGCCTGGCACGGTCATATCAGATACGACCACACCAGACTGGGCTTTCCCTGACATGGTCGTATCTGATACAACCAGTCAGAAATGGCCACTAGGCGGCTATGGGAAGCTAATCTTCCCACTGCCACCTATATCAGAGGGACATTCTGGTCCCTCTACACCCGCGGCTCCCCCTCCTGTGTTTCCCGATCACTGCTGGCCACAGTGATCGGGCACAATCGGCACCCCCCTCCCAGCGCCACTTCAACAGAGGAAGCAGCCAGGGCTCATGTAGCCCCGGCTGCTGCTGTGACCCCAATCTCTGGTAGCCGCTGCTGCTGCTATGTATCGGAGCCGCCACTGGGACACCCTCCCGCTGCGGCTCCGGGAAGACACAGTGATCAGTATGATCACTGTGTAGAAGCAGCAGCAGCGCGGCTCTGGTAGCCGCCGCCGCTGCTGCTAAATAGCCGGGCCGCCAGTGGGACACCCTCCCGCTGCGGCTCCAGCAAAACAGTGATCACATAGTGATTACTGGCTGAGTAGAAGCAGCAGCAGCGGCTCTGGTAGCCGCCGCTGTGATATGTGTCCGGGCTGCCAGCAGGACACCCTCCCGCTGCGGCTCCGGCAGTTATCACATAGTGATCACTGGCCATGTAGAGACAGCAGCAGCGGCTCTGGTAGCCGCCGCTGTTCTAGATATCCGGCCACTCCCTCTGGCATCAGCCGCCCCTCCTCTTCATCCCCCATAATGCCCATTTTTATAAGGGGCCAGGCAATAATAAAATTATATATATATATAAATTTATTATAATGTGTATCGATATATATATATATATATATATATATATATATATGTGTGTGTGTGTATATATATATATATATATATATATATATATATATATACACACAGTCAGGTCCATGCTTTAACTGCAGACTTTCAGATTTAATTTGAGGGTAATTACATCCAAATCAGGTGAACGGTGTAGGAATTGCAACGGTTTCTATATGTGCCTCCCACTTTTTAAGGGGCCAAAAGTAATGGGACTATCAACTCAAAAGCTATTTCATGGACAGGTGTGGGCTATTCCCTCGTTATTTCATTATCAATTAAGCAGGTAAAAGGTCTGGAGTTGATTCTAGGTGTGACATTTGCATTTGGAATCAGTTGCTGTCGACTCTCAATATGAGATCCAAAGAGCTGTCACTATCAGTGAAGCAAGCCATCATTAGGCTGAAAAAATCAAAACAAACCCATCAGACAGATAGCAAAAACATTAGGTGTGGCCAAATCAACTGTTTGGAACACTCTTAAAAAGGAAGAAAGCACCAGAGAGCTCAGCAACACCAAAAGACCCGGAAGACCACGGAAAACAACTGTGGTGGATGACAGAAGAAATATTTCCCTGGTGAAGAAAAACCCCTTCACAACAGTTGGCCATATCGAGAACACTCTCCAGGAGGTATGTGTATATGTGTCAAAGTCAACAATCAAGAGAAGACTTCACAAGAGTGAATATAGAGGGTTCACCACAAGATGTAAACCATTGGTAAGCCTCAAAAACAGGAAGACCAGATTAGAGTTTGTCAAACAACATCTAAAAAAGCCATTACAGTTCTGGAACAACATCCTATGGACAAATGAGACAAAGATCAACTTGTACCAGAGTGATGGGAAGAGAAGAGTATGGAGAAGGAAAGGAACTGCTCATGATCCAAAACATACCACCTCATCAGTGAAGCATGGTGGTGGTAGTGTCATGGCGTGGGCATGTATGGGTGCCAATGGAACTGGTTTCCTTGTATTTATTGATGATGTGACTGCTGACAAAAGCAGCAGAATGAATTCTGAAGTGTTTCGGGCAATATTATATGCTCATATTCAGTCAAATGCTTCAGAACTAATTGGACAGCACTTCACAGTGCTGATGGACAATGACCCAAAGCATACTGCAAAAGCAACCAAAGAGTTTTTTAAGGCTACAAAAGTGGAATGTTATGCAATGGCCAAGTCAATCCCCTGACCTGAATCCGATTGAGCATGCATTTCACTTGATGAAGACAAAACTGAAGGGAAAATGCCCAAAGAATAAGCAGGAACTGAAGACATTTGCAGTAGAGGCCTGGCAGAGCATCACCAGGGATGAAACCCAGTGTCTGGTGATGTCTATGCGTTCCAGACTTCAGGCTGTAATTGCCTGCAAAGGATTTGCAACAAAGTATTAAAAAGTGAAAGTTAGCTTTAGGATTGTTTAGTTTGTCCCATTACTTTTGGCCCCTTAAAAAGTGGGAGGCACATATAGAAACCATTGTAATTCCTACACCGTTCACCTGATTTGGATGTGATTACCCTCAAATTAAATCTGAAAGTCTGCAGTTAAAGCACATCTTGTTTGTTTCATTTCAAAGCCATTGTGGTGGTGAATAGAGGCCAAAATATGAAAATTCTGACAATGTCCCAATATTTATGGACCTGACTGTATATATACACATATGCACCTAATCAGTCGTGTGTGATTCGTTTATTCTGGAGTGCTACCGTGTGGATTACACACATATATGTGTGTGTGTATATATATATATATATATATATATATATATACATACATATGTATATATATGTATGTGTGTAATCCACACGGCGGCACTCCAGAATAAACAAATCACACACGGCTGATTAGGCGCATATGTGTGTATATATTGTGATAGGATCATTGGTAAAGTGGTCGGTGGCAGGTACATTTGTCCCAGATTCCTGTCTTATGTGTTTTAAACCCCCAGGAGAAAGTCTGCAGTGTAGCAGGTTTGAGTTTCGGCTTTTTGAAAAGCCGGTTTGGGACCTGGGGGTTGTGGGTGAGAGGAGAGGGAGGGCTCCACCCACGGCCACTCCAGGTTTTGGTTCTCGCAGCCTGGTAACAGGCTTGTTAGGGTTTCCACCTGAGAGTGGCCAATATAAGCCTAGTGTGTTGAGGGCTGATTGTCTCACCTGGGAGAGCAGACAGGGAGTTTGCTCAGAGACACTTGAAAACCTAACTGTAAGTGTTGTACTGTGCCCTTGTTGCTGATGAGGGCATTAGGCCCTGCCAGGTTCTGGTAGTGAGGGAACTACCTGTGAAGTTAGTGCCCCGACAGGGCTAGGATTTATGTTTGTTTTCTTTATGTTGTTTCTGACATTGTACAATAAAGACTGGCGCCGACCAGCTTGTACTTGCATCCAGTCTGGCGTACTGTTTCCCAGCTGCTGTGTGTGAAAGGAAGGAGTCCTCTATCCAGGAGAGGGACCCCCTAACCTAACTGTGTCACAATATGGTGGAGAATGCGGGCAACCACACACACTGAAGTTGCAGCAAGAGGAAAACTTTCCGTTTAAAAATTAAAGGGACAGACACCCAATTTGTGAGTGTGGAAATAACACTGTGTCCTTGGAGTCCCATAGAGGAGGTGTCAGCCAATGCTCAGAGAGGCAAGGTTCAGCTTCCAACCTACACCCCAGGACAAAATGGAGGACATTATTAAGGCCTTGCTCCAAGCTACAGCAGCTCAGCAGGAGACAAACAAACTTCAGCAGGAGACGAACAAACTTCAGCAGGAATCTACCAGGGCTCAGCAGGAATCTACCTGGGCTCAGCAGGAATCCACCAGGGTGCAACTGTTGGCCTTAGAGACAGCCCAGAGGCAACAACAGGTCGCCATCGAGGAAACCCGCCAGGCCTTAGCGGAAAACAGCCAGGCCATAAAAGAGGTGGTACAGCACCTGGTCGCCCGGCCCAGAGATGTTGCTACTGGTCCTCCCACCACCACTCACTCCGTACGAGCCAGTCACTTCCTCCAAAAGATGACTTCGGGCGATGATGTGGAGGCCTATCTCGCCGCATTTGAAAGAACGGCCGAAAGGGAGAGTTGGCCCAAGGAGCAGTGGGCAAGTCTGGTGGCCCCTTTTTTGTCTGGGGAGCCACAAAAGGCCTATTTCGACTTATGCCTGGCTGATGCCAAGGACTATAAAAAACTAAAACAGGAGATCCTAATTCGCTTGGGAGTCACCACCTTTGTTCGTGCCCAACGGGTCCACCGCTGGGAGTTCCATATGGACAAGCCTCCACGTTCGCAGATGCATGACCTCGTCCATCTGTCCTCAAAATGGCTACAGCCCGAGACTCTGACGGGACCACAGATCGTGGAAAGGGTCGTGATGGACCGGTACCTGCGATCATTACCTGTGATTCTGCACAAGTGGGTGAGCCATGCAGACCCTAAGTCCGCGGACCAGTTGGTCGAGCTGGTGGAGAGGTACGTGGCGACTGAGGAGCTGATGAGTATGCCCCACCGCTCCCCGATGGCGCACCGGCGAACTCCCACAGACACTGGTAAGACTGTTCCAGGGGAGAAGGGAGCTGGGCGGTGGAATGTACCTAAGACTGAGGGTATAAAACCTGGAGACAGGCCTGCCAGGCCAGGAAGGTTCTTGCCCCATAAACGACTAGACATTAATATGACTCAGTGTTTCTGATGTGGTGGCTTCGGCCATATTGCCGCTAATTGTTCACTTACAACTGAACCTATGCAATGTGATACTGCTCATGTCTACCGCAGGGGGTCTTTCTTTGCACAGACAGCCTGTACGGCTGACCGGCAGGCTGAGACTGATAAGCACGTGTGTACTCACTGTAGATGGCAACCGAGTAGAGGCAATGTTCGACTCGGGTACTTTGGTGACACTTATAAAAGCTGAGCTGGTGAACCCCTTGAGGCATACAGGGAAAACTGTTGGTGTGACCTGCATACATGGGGATACTCGATATTATGTTACGGCCGAGGTGAACATCGAGACACCATGTGGCTCTGCTATTGTTTCTGTGGGTTTGGTGCATGGTCTGGTGTACGATGCAATATTGGGGAGAGACTTTGCTCACTTCTGGAAGTTGTGGGAAAGCCGTTTTGTTCCAGAGGTGAACAACCCCGATCCATTTGAGAAGGTTGTCGATGTAGTGGAGGAGGGAGTTTCTTCTGAGTCAGAGTTATTCCCTTTTTCGACTATGGTTGGCGAACTAGAGAATGCGGAACGTGACGGTGGCCCGCCAACTAATTGAGGTGGGAAGTGTTGTTGGGCCAGGTGATCGTCTGCCTGATTTAGAGGTCAGAAGAGAGGTCTTTGCCGTGGAGCAGTTGAATGACCCTACTTTGGAAAAAGCCAGGGAGAATGTAAAAGTAGTTGATGGTAAACCCGTAAACCCTGATAGTCCTTTGTCCTATCCCCACATGGCAGTGTGTCAGGATTTGTTATATCAGGTGACTAAGAAGGGGGAAGATATTGTGGAACAACTAATAGTTCCCAAAGCCTACAGAAGAACAGTGTTGGATCTGGCCCATGGTCATATAACGGCAGGCCATCTAGGGGTAGAGAAAACCACTGAGCGAATAATGCAGAGGTTTTTCTGGCCCGGGCTTCATAAAGAGGTGTCTGACTTTTGCGCATCCTGCCCTGAGTGTCAGTATCATGCTCCCAGGCCACATTTTAAGGGTCCACTAGTTCCATTGCCTATTATAGAGGTGCCGTTTGAAAGAATAGCGATGGATTTGGTTGGACCCTTAATGAAGTCTGCCAGGGGACACCAGTATATTCTGGTCATAATGGATTACGCTACCAGGTACCCGGAAGCGATCCCGTTGCGCAAAACGTCAACCAAGACCATTGCCAGAGAGCTAGTTCATGTCTTTAGCAGGCTGGGTATACCCAAGGAGATACTAACTGACCAGGGTACACCGTTTATGTCAAAAGTCATGAAAGAGTTATGTCGCCTGTTCAAAATTGAATAGTTAAGAACTTCAGTTTATCACCCCCAAACCGATGGGCTGGTCGAGAGGTTTAACAAGACGTTAAAACACATGCTTAGGAAAGTGGTCGACAAGGATGGTAGGGATTGGGATTATTTATTGCCGTATTTATTGTTGGCCATAAGAGAAGTTCCCCAGTCCTCCACCGGGTTTTCACCCTTCGACTTGTTGTATGGGAGACACCCAAGGGGGTTACTAGACATTGTCAAAGAGACATGGGAGGGGCAGTCTAGTCCTTACAAAACCGTGATTGAGTATGTTTCTCAAATGCAGGAGAGAATTGCTGCGGTAGTGCCGATAGTGAGAGAGCACCTGGAACAGGCTCAACAGGCACAGCAGAGGGTATACAACCGCAATGCTCGGTTACGCAGCTTTGCTCCTGGGGACAGAGTGTTAGTATTGGTTCCCACTGTGGAAAATAAACTTTTGGCTAAATGGCAAGGGCCCTTTGAAATCTTAGAAAGAGTGGGGCAGGTCAATTACAAAGTTTACCAGCCGGGGAAAAGAAAGCCGGAACAGATATACCATATAAATCTGTTAAAGCCCTGGAAAGATAGAACGGCACTGTCGGCCGTCCGAGCCCCTCCAGTAAATCGAGGGCCCTTAGTTCCCGAAGTGACAGTGGCAAAAACCCTGTCGGCAATTCAACAACAAGAGGTCAAGGAGTTTCTGATCAGAAATAGGGTGTTGTTCTCTGATGTACCTGGGAAAACCTCGGTCATTAAACAAGACATCATCACTGACCCAGGGGTTAAAGTTAATCTAAAGCCCTATAGGTTGCCAGAAGCACAAAGAGAATCGGTGTCGAAAGAAATTAAAAATATGCTAGAGTTAGGGGTTATTGAAGAATCACATAGTGAATGGTCAAGTCCCATTGTGTTGATTCCAAAGCCCGACGGGAGTTTGCGTTTCTGCAATGACTTCCGAAAGTTGAACAGTGTTTCAAAATTCGATGCCTACCCGATGCCAAGAGTGGATGAATTGATTGAGAGACTAGGGACGGCAAGGTATTTAACCACTCTTGACCTAACCAAAGGGTATTGGCAAGTACCGTTAACCGAGAGCGCCAAACAAAAGACAGCTTTTTCAGCGCCAGAGGGCTTGTTTCAGTACAAGATGTTGCCCTTCGGGCTACATGGGGCACCTGCTACCTTCCAAAGAATGATGGACAGGATTCTAAGGCCCCATAGACGGTATGCGGATGCTTATCTGGATGACGTGATCATTCATAGTCCTGAATGGCAGTCTCACTTACCCAGGGTACAAGCAGTTTTGGACTCCATCTATAAGGCAGGTTTGACAGCCAACCCAAAAAAGTGTTGTCTAGGCATGGAGGAAGTAAAATATCTGGGATACACCATTGGCAGAGGCCTGATAAAGCCTCAGCTCAATAAAGTTGATGCCATACAAAACTGGCCACGGCCTCTGAATAAGAAGCAGGTGAGAGCCTTCTTGGGAATTACGGGGTACTACAGGAGGTTTATACCCAACTTTGCCACCATGGCAGTCCCACTGACTGACCTGACCAAAGGCAAACAAAAAGTCATGGTAGAATGGAGTCCTGAGGCGGAGAAAGCTTTTCAGGAGTTGAAAGTAGCGTTGTGTTCCCAACCAGTCCTGATGACTCCTAATTTTGACAGGGAATTCATAGTACAAACCGATGCATCAGAAGTAGGTATAGGAGCAGTCCTGTCCCAGAACAAGGAGGGTGAGGAACACCCTATTTTCTATCTAAGCAGAAAGTTGAATGTACATGAGAGAAACTATGCCACAGTGGAGAAGGAGGCGTTGGCCATAAAGTGGGCGTTAGAGGCTCTCAGGTACTACTTGGTTGGAAGAAAGTTCAAATTGATCACTGACCATGCCCCTTTGAAGTGGATGTCCGAAAATAAAGACAGTAATGTGAGAATTACGAGATGGTTCTTGGCGTTACAAACTTTTAAATTTTCAGTGGAACACAGGCCAGGAAGCTAGCTGGCCAATGCTTACGCGTTGTCATGCGTTCATTGTTTGGGGGCTTCAATTGTTCCGCCCCACAGGTCGAAACAAAGTGGGGGGATATGTGATAGGATCATTGGTAAAGTGGTCGGTGGCAGGTACATTTGTCCCAGATTCCTGTCTTATGAGTTTTAAACCCCCAGGAGAAAGTCTGCAGTGTAGCAGGCTTGAGTTTCGGCTTTTTGAAAAGCCGGTTTGGGACCTGGGGGTGAGGAGAGGGAGGGCTCCACCCACGGCCACTCCAGGTTTTGGTTCTAGCAGCCTGGTAACAGGCTTGTTAGGGTTTCCACCTGAGAGTGGCCAATATAAGCCTAGTGTGTTGAGGGCTGATTGTCTCACCTGGGAGAGCAGACAGGGAGTTTGCTCAGAGACACTTGAAAACCTAACTGTAAGTGTTGTACTGTGCCCTTGTTGCTGATGAGGGCATTAGGCCCTGCCAGGTTCTGGTAGTGAGGGAACTACCTGTGAAGTTAGTGCCCCGACAGGGCTAGGATTTATGTTTATGTTTTCTTTATGTTGTTTCTGACATTGTACAATAAAGACTGGCGCCGACCAGCTAGTACTTGCATCCAGTCTGGCGTACTGTTTCCCAGCTGCTGTGTGTGAAAGGAAGGAGTCCTCTACCCAGGAGAGGGACCCCCTAACCTAACTGTGTCACAATATATATACTGTATATACACGTGTGTGTAAGCAACAGCAGCTATATATATATATATATATATATATTTGTGTACATTTATACTGTATGTATATGTATATATATATGTTCGATGGTCTGACTGAAAAACAAGTAGTTTGCCATTGCTGGTGGGCATCAATGTTGCACCATCGATGGCAACTCTCAATCGATGTTTAGGAAACATCGACAGTTGTGGTCTACACAGATCTCCTTGACCAATCGCTAAACAACTGATGGCTTCTAACGATGGTTGAACTATCGATGGTACAGATGTCAATGGCCATCACTACAGTATAACATAAAAATCGCAATTTTTATGGTATACTGTGTTTTAAACAAAAAAAATTTCAAATAAAATAGTGATGGATAAGTTTAAAATTATGTTCTTGACCTAATTCAATCATACAAGAAACCGACAATTTTGGAGCGGTTTTTGGAAAAAGAATTCGTCAGTTAAGTGGTTAATAGCTGTACTGACACTTGGAAGTTGCAAGCCCGGGCCTGTGCTGATACTGAAGAGACCTGACTCTGCCTAACTTCTGTGAAATGCCCTGACAGAAATCAAGGTTTCCTATACAGCAAACTGAGCATCATAGGATAGTCTATTAGTGTGCTGTCACTTATAATCCCTTGCTGGCCTATTGATAAATCCTGAATTTTTTTTTTTTTTTTCTCTTTTAGGATATCTCCAGCAGGGGATGCAGCCAGGAAGCTGACGGTCGAAATGCCGACCGCTGGCTTCCCGACTGTCTAATCCCGGCAAGGGTCTAATGACAGGCGTCAAAATCCCGACGATTTACTTTCGCTGGGAGCCTGACGCCCAGCATACTGATCAGAGGTAAGCCGGGCGGTGGGCGCAGACAACTGCGGGGGGGAGGGTTAGGTCAGGGGTTCCCGGGGGGACTTAGGGTTAGGCACCCCACCAGAAGGGTTAAGCTAGGGGAAGGGGGGTTAGGGTTAGGCATCCCCGGGGAGAGGTTAGGGTTAGGCACCCCCACGAGAGATTTAGGATTAGGCTGTGGGGAAGGGGGGGTTAGGGTTAGGCACTTGGGGGGGGTTAGGCACCCACCAGGAGACTTAGATTTAGGCTGCGGGGAAGGGGGGGTTAGGTTTAGGCACTTGGGAGTGGGGGTTAGGGTTCGCACCCTTAAGGGAGGGTTAGGATTGGGGGGGTAAGGTTAGTGAATACTTACCTGTTGGGATCTTCACTGCCGGTCTTCCAGCTTTGAGATTTGAACCGCCGATCCCCTCCAGCAGTGTAGACTAGATGTCCCTTTATTATAGCTGCGAGAGGTTAAGCCTCACATGACTGAGGTATTCCCTTTCCTCACTAGTTTTACCTCAGAAAATAGTTAATTAGTCCCTTTTACCCTCAGCTGATACTGAGGAAGAGACTTTAGTGAGAAAACTGACCGTTACTTGTAGCTAGGACTGATGAGTTTAATAATGGAGTAGTAACTGTAGTAACTGCAAGGCTTGTACTGAAGTGTGGTGTTTTATAATAGCTGACAGACCTGTTCCCTGTAGTCCTTATCAGGAATTCCAGCACCTCAGAGGAAGACCGCAATCTCTCCTGCAGTCAGGTCCCCGGCTGTCAGTCACCAGCTCCGGGGGAGGATTCTGGGCGGTCCTGATGACACTGCTTCCTCCTTCAGTGTCCCCAGCAGCTTCCTTACAACAGCCAGCACACTCCAGTCCTGTCCTGCCCTCCTGCTACCATGGATCGGATTTTGCTCCCTTGATGTCCCTGAGGCAAGGCACACTTAACACAGGAGCTCCGCACCACTTAACTGCCTCAGGCGTACTACACCAACGGTCTGTTGCTGGACCTTATGTAACCCCCCTATTACCTCTGTAGAGGGTCACCAGGTTACCAACTCCCATATAGGTCTACTATACCCACCCTTAAACTCCCTCTAAGTGGTGTACCTTTATTTTATCAGTGCCTTCACCCAATTAATAGTTGTCGGTATGGGCCTACTTGGGAAAACCCATAGTACATACATATAGGACTTGCCTATGTAAGCCCAAGGATACACTCAAGTATTAATATTACTCCCTATAGTGTAGTGTGTATAGTAGGGGCATGTTAGTTGAAAACAATATTATAACACAAATACATCTGTTCCTTATTTTTTTGGGATGCTTGCATCACACCTCCAGGTAAGTAAACACAATTACATTTAGCTATAACGTTTTTTATATTGATGAAATTCTAAGTAAATAAGAACATACATTCACCTCATTATATGACATAACAGTGAACTGTGGGTCTGATTCAGAGCCGAACACTCTGACCAGAGCGCTCGCTCTGAATCAGTGCCCTCCTACCTGAAAATGGAGCGGCCTCCTGGCCGCTTGCATAGCTGTGGGTGACCACCCACAGCATATACGAGCGGCCAAAAAGATGGTCGCGATGGTCAAGATCATCGCGACCATCGGGCTTGCGACGAGACCCTGCGGTAGGGTCTCTCTGCCGCAAGCCCAGGAGTGATTTTGGCTCTATCAGAGCCAAAATCACTCCCACTGACATCATTACTGATGTCAGTGGGGCCGGCTTCAGACGGTAGGCGTTCCCATGGGAACGCCTCCGTCTGGCAGCCACGCCCCCGGCACGCCCACCAAAGGGGGCGTGCTGTCACTCACCATTGACAGCACGCCCCCTTTGGTGCGAGACCCCGAGCGACGTATTCCTCGTCGCTCGCCGGGTCTCACGCATACGCGCGACGGCGCTCCCTCCGTCGTGCACATGCGCACAACATCGACCCACTTGCGAGCGTCCTTTGCTCGTGAGCGGGTCTGAATGACCCCCTGTGTTGTATATTGACTGTGTTGTATATCTGAACAATGCAGTAACATCATGCATAAATAATAACAATATATCAATGTAGATATCCTCCTTAATACTAAAGCTGCATACACACACAACGATTGAGTTAATGAATGATTTTAGTAAACGATTTTCTACCTTGAAAAAATTAACCAAAATCGTTTACTAAAGTTGTTCATTTACTATGTTCATTTAAATGTAATGAACGATTTTTATGAACTACAAACGATTTTTGCATATTAACTTAATGAAAATCGTTGAGTTGACAAGTCTGACTGAACTACAAACTAGAAACGTGAACGCGCATGAACAATAATCGTTCATCATTTGACTCAGAAAGTGAACGATTTTTTCAAATGATTATCGTTAAACGATATCGTTTAACGATAATCGTTCAAAAAATCATTGTGTGTGTATGCACCTTAAGTTCTGAAAGTCCGGTTGCAATTCCTTAGTAAAGTAAGTATTTCACGTAAATATAACACTCTTCCCTCCTGAGTGGTCAGTTTTTGTTTAGTTTTTCTAGAGATAACAATATACAGGTTGAGTCTCCCATAACCAAAATATTTGGGACCAGGGGTATTTTGGATAATGGAATATTCTGTATTTTGGAATAATTGCATACCATAATGAAATATCATGGGAATGAGACCCAAATAAACACACAGCATGCATTTATGTGTTATATACACCTTATACACACAGCTTGCAGGTAATTTTATACAATATTTTCAATAATTTTGTGGCTCAAACAATGTTTGTGTACAGAAATGAAATTCATTTATGTTTCATATACACCTTATACACACAGCCTGAAGGTAATTTTATAC
This sequence comes from Taudactylus pleione, assembly GCA_031769625.1. NCBI lineage: Eukaryota > Metazoa > Chordata > Amphibia > Anura > Myobatrachidae > Taudactylus > Taudactylus pleione. The sequence goes on from JAUIMM010000014.1 coordinate 25,980,950, forward strand.
AATATTTTTAATAATTTGTGCCTTAGACAAAGTTTGTGTACATTGAACCATCAAAAATCAAAGGTTTCATTATCTCAGTCATGCCAAAATAATTCCGTATTTCGGAATAGTCCGTATTTCGGAATATTTGGATATGGGAGACTCAACCTGTATTTAACTGAAGATGCAGAAATAGTTCCTGTGGATCTCTGCTATCAGAAGCCAAAACTGAATAGTTGCTTTACTGTGTGATCAAATGTCAATATACCAGTTTTCAGCTTTGTCTGAATAAGTGCAGTAAACTATTCTCTCCCCCAACTCTTTAGTCAGTCTGGTATTAATGAGAGAGCATTAGAGATATAGTACATGAGGCTAGTAAGTGCATGTAACACGGCCTGCTATTGGTGTGACTGCCCAGCTCTCTCACTATACCGTAGCTGTATGTGTACAGTACATATGATTTACTCACTGACAGCCAATAGTGATGAACCTCTGCTGACTGCTGCTGTGTAGAATACCAGGATACCCCTCTTTACTGAGCTGGGAGGACTGGCTATTTGCTGGCAGCTGTCCTCTATCTCCTACCTATGCCTGATCAGCTTACTCTATTTCCAACCGCTGCCTGTTAGTTACAGGTAGATATCTGTTAGAATTTTCTGCCTTTAATATTCACTGAAGAGAATGTGAAAGGGCTCCCCCAAATTTCTCCTCTAACTGTGCCCAGGGTCATTTCCCCTATTACATCCATATGCCTCCACTCTCTTCTCACTTGTGCTGCTGCTAAGCTCTGGATGAGGGCCGTGTAAGGGGATCACTCGCTAGTGGTAGGGCGCCACAACCACTGCCAACCTGCCCCCAGCACTACTTCCAGCAGTTGCCTTGCTTAGGGCTGGTCCAGCCATTTTCAAAAGCCCACAAGAGCATTCATCAGATAGGATAGCCAATCCGCTGTCCGACAAAGAGCTATGCTGCCTTCCGACTACAGCTCTCACTGCCACTGCTCACCAACCCAGGAGATGGCTTTTTCAGAGCTGCCAGCCATGGTGCCGCTGTCCTGTACCCACTCCTGACACACATCAGCACCGACAGCCACCTTTCTGGCAAGGCAGGAATCATTGCTTCTACCAGCTTCCATGCTCCCTCTCCGAATCCACCCCCCTGTGCCCAGGAGCCTATCACCGCTCAGCTGCCACCTGGGACACGGGGGTGAGCACTCCAGCGCTCTCAGTCTACTGGCAGCTCCTCTTATCTCTCTCTCTGTCCCTGCTCTTCTTTTTTTTGACAGGAACCTAACCACTCCCAGTTAGATCACTCCGCCTCTTCTACTAGTGTGTGTGTATCCTATACAATGAGGCACATCCCCACCAAAGAAAGAAGTACCATATAAACTTCCTGTAAATACCAAAATAGATATACTGTACCTGAATACATAAATTATAGAAGGGCTATGTCATGAATACAATTAAATACATATACTTTACATCATAAATTGTACATTTATAAATATTACAATCATTTATGAGTACAGTACTTATTTTAACCCTTAACCAGGGTTACATTATATAAACTTCTGCCCTACTGTGCGCGAGCTGGCTCTTGTTCCCGCCTGACCCATACACTGGTCACAGTGTCTCACATTGCCCAGCATACTTCCCTCGTGCCAGCAGGGCTCCCCTCTTAAAGGGCTCTATTTATTAACATTATTTTTACTAAAATAAAGTGAAAAAGGGTGTTTTCACACCCTTTTCACATTATTTTAGTTTCACCTGTAGTTATTACAGGGCAATTGGAGTAGAATTAGTAAAATTCTACTCCAACCCCTAGTATCACTTATTTTTAGTAAAGCAGATCGCATTTCCCATAATTGTAATGGGAAATGTGATCCGACCAGAGTTACTAAAAATAAATTGTAAAAAAATACCGGGGGAAGCCCTGTGATAATAACGCCACCTGGCGTTATCCAGGGTCTCCCCCGGTTACCGGGCTCCCACTCTGCTCTAACGGGGAGAGCAGAGGCGGGAGCCGGTACCAGTAATCAGCTATGTTGTCTAAACAGACCGCAAGCTGATTGCTGTAAAAAAAAAGAAAAAAAAATTGAAACATTTTTTTTTTACTTACCTGAATCCAGGGACCGGTGATCGGGCCTCCGGTGATGGCTCCTCTCTGGTCAGCTGGTCTCCCATAGTGCACTGCGGCCTGGTCATCAGGTGATCAGGTCCCAGTGCAGTATGGGAGATCACCTGATCGGGAAGCCCGGAGAAGATCACCGGAGGCCAGGAGGATGCAGGTAAGTGTAATGAAGGGAGGGGGGGTCCCGGGGGGGAGGGGGGGTCGCGGGGGGTCCACGATCGTGGGGGCGGGGCTTAGCATCAGTGGGGGGTAGCAGCGACGGTGGGTCGGCGCATGCGCAGGCTCTTAGTCGCTGTATTTTTTCAAAAAATACCGCGACTAGAGTGCGGATGGGATCCGCAGGGACAGAGCAAGGGATGCTCTGTCCCTGCAAGGGATTTATAGTAAATCCCTGTGATATTGCCTGAATTCGCAATGCGAATTCACTTGGTAATATCACACTACAATCCGCATTCAATATGCGGATTGTAGTAAATAGAGCCCTTAGTCAGTAGCAGAGTTCTTGTCTCCAGGACTCCCTGCAGCATTGCTGGGCTGTGGCAGTTGAGAAGAGCCCCTCAGCTCATTTGGGAGGGGGGGCTGAGATTGGGGGTGATGGGGAAACAGCTAAACAGTCTCAGGGCTAAGGGTGCCCAAACCAGCACAACAACCTTTTTATTAACTAATTTAATATAGTGTAAATATATGAATTGCTGTTCAACTAGATTAGCTATATATATATATATATATATATATATATATATTATGCTTACTGTGTACATACATGAAACTGCATATAACCTATAACTAGTTGGGTGAGAGAAATGGCTCTTTCTCCCTATTTAAATACACTGGGGTGCCACAGATGTACTAAGCCTTGGAGAGAGATGAAGTACCATGCAATCAGCTCCTGTCATTTTTCAAACCCAGCCTGTAAGAACTGTGAAGTAGTGCTGTGAAATGTTATTCTCTCTCTATGGTTGTTGGGGCTTATTTACAAAGAGAAAGTTGCAGGTTATCCTTTGAAAATGCCCATGCTGTAAATCTACAGTATCCTCTGAATGTACCTTGGGGGACTGCTGTGATCCCTCTATTTCAATCCCAATAGCAGCCCCCATAGACCATCATCAAATTTGGAAGCTGGTGGCTTCCAGTTGTTAGCAGAGTCAGTGTATGGGGAGCATAACCTATTGGCAGAGTAGCCTAGCAATATGGAGTGCTGCAGAATGATGCTAGACATATTTATTATCCAGATAGATTACCAACCAGGATAAAATACACTTGGCAAGGGTATATGTCATGGTAGATGGGTTGCGTAGTTGTTTGGTGCTGGAAGTGGTTAGTCCACACTTGGTACAGCTTAACCAGTTCTTAGGTTTATTGAACCAGGTAGAGCAACAAATAGTATTAGACACAGGAATATAACAGGTATAACAGCAGAGTAGAAGCAGACTGGAGCTTATGGGTATTGCTTCGTGTTGTAGTGCCCCAGGCGTCTGAGTGTTAAAAGCACCGGCGAATGTTAGCACTTCACTTTGCCCCCTCACTATAGCAATGGTGGTTAGTATACTTGCGGCAGCTTTACAGGCTCTGCACACAGCATACTGATGGTGAGTCCCAGGGTTACGTCTGTCCGTGAGCATGTCAGGCGTTAGACCCCCTTAGAGCTTAAACACCAATGAGTCCCGCAATATCTATTAGCCCCAAAACTAAATATAGGTAAAACACCTATCTAAACAGCATCATAAGTGGATCATTGGAGGCCCATAGAGGCACAGAGGGCGTTATTCAGACCCGGTCGCAAGCTCTGAGCGCTCACAACCAGGTTGATGTTTGCCCACTGGGCACGCACACATCGGAGCCGGCTCCGAAGTGCACATGCGCGAGACCCGGCTAGCGACGGGCGCTCAGTCGCTATGGGTCTCGCACCAAAGGGGGCAAGCTGTCGATGGCGATTGACAGCTCGCCCCGTTTGGGAGGCGGGCAGGGGGGGTGGCCGGCCAAACAGAGGCGTTCCCGACGGAACGCTTGCCATTTGGGGGCGGCCCCACTGACATCAGCAATGATGTCAGTGGGGAGTTTCCTGCTCGATCAGAGCAGGAAGCTCCCTGGGGTTTGCGCTTGCCGAGACCCAACCTTAGGTTCTCGTCGCAAGCCCTGATGGTCAGGACCATCGCGACCATCAACCTGGTCGCTCGCTAGAGCTGTGGGTGGTAACCCACAGCTTAGCTAGCGACCAGGAGGCCGCACTTCACACCACAAGCGGCCGCCCTCATTCAGAGCGTCCACTTGTATCTAGCGATCGACAAGGTGCAGAATTGTCATCCTGTATCACCTATGGGATTGACAATGTGGCCTGGCTCTTGGATCAGCAGCAGCTGTACCCAATAAAATACATCAGCAAGACTCAGTCACCATAGTGATGAACCCTGCCTCATACAACAAATGGTTTCCTAGTGCTGCAATTGGTGCAACATGCATGAAAGTCAATTCCCCAACTGAAATGTACTGTAGTTCAATGGTGCAATCAATATATTCTATGTATGACTTATCTTCCTTATCCTACTCTAGTGCTACAAAGCTGAAGATTTAAAGAACAAATCTGCAGTCCCCACCTACAAAACTTGGTGTCATTATTACTTACTTTAGGACATTTTACATTTGTTTACTATATTGAAACAGAAGTGCCTGGTATCAGTTCTCCCATTTTCAAGTTGTAAATAATACAACTCCATCATGGAAATAGCTGTTGGCACTTCACTATACAACCACAAGGGAGGGCTAAAGGTCTGTTCTTTACTATCAAGGTAAAGCCTAGACTTTTTAGCATTACACATCTCTCTGTTAACATAATAGTAGCACTGGGCCAATTCAGCTCCATAAAGATATTTGAGAGCTATACTACATAACACAAGCTCCTGATCTGCACAACTAATAAGATCTATGGGACTGATTCATAGTTGTACACAAACCTGATGATATGTGTACACAACTCCGATGTTTGAAGATCTGCGCACGGGCAAGACTGCGCATGTGCAGATCTCCTCCTGCGAGCTTGCTCACAGTGCCCAGATGGCACAGCTAAATTGACAGGCTGCAGCCATTTGTGGGCGGAGCAGGTGTGTCAGTCAGTGTACCAGAAAATGGGGGCATGTCAGCCTCATTTTCTGGGCGTGCTGAAGCAGTGTCCTTGTACGTGGTGTCACTGGCTTCAGCTGTGTGAAAACACCGCCCATCCTTAGTAACCTGAAGGTTACTTTGTAGATCAATGGTCACACATAGGGCTCTATTTACTACAATCCACATATTGAATGCAGATTGTAGTGTGATATTATCGACTGAATTCGCATTGCGAATTCAGGCAATATCACAGGGTTTTACTACAAATCCCTTGCAGGGACAGAGCTTGCGATAAAGCTCTGTCCCTGCAAATCCCCTCCGCACACTAGTCACGGTATTTTCGCAAAAAATACCATGACAAAGTGCTCGCGCATGCGCCAACCGGCCGCCGCTGCTACCCCCCATCGCTAAGCCCCGCCCCCGCGATCGCGGCCCCCTCCAAAAGCCCTCCTCGCGACCCCCCTCTCCATTAATTACACTTACCTGCATGATCGGGCCTCCGGTGATGTCCTCCATGCCTCCGATCAGGTGATCTCCCATACTGCACTGGGACCCGATCACCTGATAACCGGGCCGCAGTGCACTATGGGAGACCAGCTGACTGGAGGGGAGACATCACCAGAGGCCCGATCACCGGTCCCTGGAGTCAGGAAAGTAAAAAAAAAATGTTTACATTTTTTTTTCTTTTTTTCACAGTAATCAGCTTGCGGTCTGTTTAGACCATACAGCTGATTACTGCCCATTAGAGCAGAGTAGGAGTCCAGTAACCGGGGGAGACCCTGGCTAACGCCACCTCCAGATGGCGTTATTATCACAGGGCTTTCCCCGATATTTTTTTACAATTTATTTTTAGTAACTTTGGCCAGATCACATTTTCCATTACAATTATGGGAAATGCGATGTGATTACTAAAAATAAGTGATAATTAGGGGTTGGAGTAGAATTTTACGAATTCTACTCCAATTGCCCTGTAATAACTATAGGTGATACTAAAATAATGTGAAAAGGGTGTGAAAACACCCTTTTTCACTTTATTTTAGTAAAAATAATGTTAATAAATAGAGCCCATAGTGATCTGGTGATGCGTCAAAGAAGCCGGTTGGAGATGTCCATTTACACAAGATGCCTCCAGTGGAATTTGCATATTTTAGCATTCGCAGCAGCGATTCCTGGGGTGGATTGGGAATTTAAAGTGACACTGGACAAAAATGTGGAAGAGGCCCTATGTACGTGCGGTCGGAAAAGTGGGTGTGACCTAATTGCAAGGGGTGTGGTCTAATGTAAAATGCCATGCCTGCCAGCCACTCCCCCCATTTTTTCTTGCTGGGGGCATGCCCACCGATCCAGGAGATGATAGCCATGCCCCTAATCCCTCAGTGAATAAGCACAGCAAGCAAGTGAATGAGTATTTTCTTACCTATATGATGTCTCTGCAGCGGGGAACCTCTGAAGAAATTGATCCTTTTTAGACAGGCAGTTTCTTGAGTCAATATTCAGTATTCATGCAGGAGATCACATGGTCCAGAAGCCGCCTGTTTGTGTAGCAATAAAGTCAATGTCATCAACATGCAACAGAGGTTCAACCAGATATTACATAGTAACAGAAGTTTTGGGGCACGACAAAATGGGAGTTTCCTATATAAAACAATTTTATATTAATAAAATATATTTGCTTATTTGGTACCATTTGCATCAGAATATGGTTTCATTAGAATTGTCTTACAGAAGATGACTGTGCCCCAGTGTTTTCTTCTAATACTACCAGCGTTCCTACCGTCCTATGTGTGTGTCTCTAGCCTATCCCCTCTCATGTGTTTCTTCAGCGCTATCCTCCTGCACCTCTCCAGTGCCACCCCCAATTCTCTCTGGCACCATCCTCCTGTGTCTCCTGAGCGCCATCATCCTGCATCTTCTCAGTGGCGTCCTCCTGCCCTAGCACAGAATAGCCCTTCTTTCTCACACACAGATCATCTCCCCTTAGCACATAATACCCCCCTCCCCCAGACAGATCATCATCATCATCTCCCCAGCCCTTAGTATAACAGACCCTCCCACCCACCCCCACAGACAGATCATCTCCCCCTGGACTGCAGCCAGCCCGATTTTCTTCTCTCCACTCTGCCCCCTCCCCAGGCTGGGAAATGAAACTTAAACTTGACACTTCACAGCCTGGGGAGGGGAGAGTGGAGAGGAGACGATCAGTCTGACAGACTGCCCTGACCGCCCCCCCAGCCCCACCGCAACTTAGCACGGTTCTGCACCACTTCACCTTCTCACTCCTCGATGATGCCACGGCTGTACGCTGGGAGGGGCTTTAATAGGTCGCAGGCCGCTGGCCTCTCTTCTCGTGAGAGAAGCTCAGGTGCGAGCAGGCAGTACTGACAGGCAGCCGGGCTGTAAAACACACAGGAGCCGGCCCCACAACCAAGCAGCCCACCGGGATTTTCCCCACAGAAAGTAATACCCAATTCGCCCCTGAGCGATGCTAATAGCGTACAACTCTGAATCACGCCCTATATGATTCAAGCTGGAAAATTATTACACAGTAGTTAAAAAAGTTTTCCGTCTATTACTCTTTTGTCCTAAAAAGATAACTATGATGACATAACAATTACAACTTTATTCCAACTTCATGACTAAATCACTGGAATATCCCCTAACATCTATGGCACCCTTCTATGAAAAAATTTAGTTATTTCACATCTCTTAACAATACGCTACAGTGCAAGAAACTTAGGCCCTCATTCAGACCCGGACACAAGTGACCGTTCGTACGTTCGGCGTACGTAAAAAAATATTTAAATTCAAGCACTCGCTTGTATTTTCGCACGCAGACAAACATCCTCCCCAAACTAAAGACCCCTCCTCTAACTAACGAGCGTGCCAAATAGCGAGCGTACATCCCCGAAGTGGCTTGAAGGGAACGCACGCACTAGTACTACCCGGAAGTTGGACTGTCAGATTTCGATTAACTGCTCGTTTATTCTGCCTACCTCCCTCAATTGTATCAATTCGCTAAATTGTTTTTTTTTGTTTTTTTTAACACAATGCAATAAACTTTATTCATGTCCGTGTTTGTGTTTACCCGCAGAATACGTACGGCTTAAACATTCGCTTTTAATTGTCAAAATACATGTTAGCCCCAATTAAATAATTGTTCTATTTGTTTTTCTACCCGCATATTTCCCGGAGTTAATTTCTTTATTTAAATTTGCTTACGCATGTCACTGCATCAAGCCTATCATAAGTCTCAAGAGATTTCTGGCCCTGTCAAACACATGACTCATACACTAACCAATAGAATTGGTCCTGTTAATTACCCAAATACATTAGCCAATCAAAAAATTTTGGGGCACTTTATTAAAAATGATTTTTAATAAAAACACCATTGCCATCATGAGAGCCTCCACATTCACCAGGCGCGAGCTGCTGGTGCTAACGGAGGTCATGGATAGGCAGATCACCAGCCAGCCTCCACCCATCACCAAACGCGAAAAGCGTTCCGCATATGCGGAGGTACGGGCCCGCCTGCGCTCCTTCGGCTCACGCCGCCAGATAGGGCAGCTGGAGCGCAGGTGGTCGGACCTGCAACGACGGACGCCCCGCTTGCTGGCATGCTTTCGCATGCAGATCGCCGAAAGTAAGTTTTATGGATTGTGGTTTTCATGTTTGTCTTTGTGGCCCTAACTGCGTGTGCATGTTTTCCCTGTATTTCATATTTATTCATTGTACTCATATCTGCATGGCCATGTTTTCATATTTATTCATTGTACTCATATCTGCATGGCCATGTTTTCCCTGTATTTCAGATTTATTCATTGTACTCATATCTGCATGGCCATGTTTTCCCTGTATTTCATATTTATTCATTGTACTCATATCTGCATGGCCATGTTTTCCCTGTATTTCATATTTATTCATTGTACTCATATCTGCATGGCCATGTTTTCCCTGTATTTCATATTTATTCATTGTACTCATATCTGCATGGCCATGTTTTCCCTGTATTTCATATTTATTCATTGTACTCATATCTGCATGGCCATGTTTTCCCTGTATTTCATATTTATTCATTGTACTCATATCTGCATGGTTCGTTTTTTTGGGGGGGGATTCGAAAATGGTGTTTTTCGCGGATTTGTGTTGAAACTAACCACAATTTGTTTCACATCTTTTAGGGGCCCAGCGAAGACTACGCCGTCATCGTCCGGCCAGACGGCGCTCACGGCCACTCTCCCCAACCCCCAGCCAACACTCCACTACCACTAATTCCCCTATTCCCCACTCCTCCCCAGCCTTCCAAGACCCTCAGGCAGAAATTTCGGGGCTCCTTCCCCTCCGTCCCAATTCCCCCTCTCCTCCAACCACCCCTCTTAGAATTACCCCCTCCCCGGAGTCGGTAATTACCCCACCCCGATCTTTGGGGAATGGAGGCACCTCCGAGGAGGACGATGGAGGGCCTTCCGGAGCTGGCGTTGTATCTTCCGGTATGTTTTTCTTTGCGTTTTTTTATCGACACAAACTGTTTGTATGTAATCATGTGTGGTTCCTTTTTTTTGGGGTTTTGGCTACACTTTTGGGGATTTTGGCGATTGCCTTTACCTGTTACTGCTGATTTCAACATACACATATCACACCTGTCGGAATTTGTACATTGGCCTTGTATTTTTGGCCTACACCATTTTAGTTTGATGTGTTTTAATGGTGTAATTATGTTTTTTTTTTTTGTTGGGTTTTGGTTTTGGCTTGTTTTTTAATGTGGTTTCAGTATTGTTGTATTAATCCCCACACTTTTCTCACCCACAGAGGAACAGAGGCGTCGGGCAGAATTATCCGCCTGTGTGGCCCGGATGCGCCACAATATAATCGGTGTGCTGGTGGTCCTTGACCATATGTCGGTCCTCCTTAGGGATTAGTTTTTGTTTTTTTTGCCCATTTTATAAATAAAGTGTTATTTTCGAAGTAACGTTCTGGCTCATTCATTTTTTCTAAATCACAGATTGTTTACCCTGACATAAGTAGACTGTTCCTGCAAGGATTTCCATTTTTTGACACTAAGATTGTGTGTTGTATTTTTATGTAAAACAGCCACAAGAAACACCTAACAGTAACAATCTCATTTCCCTTTTTTGGTGTAGTCACAATTAGATATTACTACATTTTACAGGTTCCTAGTTGGGGTGCAAGCTGCTTAGGCCAATCTTACGAAGCCAAATGATTGTACAGGCTTCCTTTGGGTGTTGGTTTGGACCCTGAAAACATATTACATTTTAGCTCAACTGGCGTCAGTACTGGATTACCCCTTAGTCAAATGTACCGTGTGTGAACCTGGTTACACTTGCTTGTAACGTTCCAAAAAAGGTACAACATTTCACTCTCAAAACATTTATTCACAACATAACTGAAAAATCAAAGTGGTCACTCACAAACAAAACACACAGTGATAATCACAAATACAACACATACCAACAAAACCAAATAAAAAAACAACAAATCAAGAACTGGTTTATGAAGGACTATGCCAACATGATTCCACAAATATGGCGTTGCAATATGGGTTCCAGAATATATCCCCAAAATTTCCACATACAGGTTTTTTAAGGATAGCAGGAAGTAGTCATCGTTGGAGTGCCAAAGATTATGTGAAAAAACAGAAGATGGAGAAAATAAAAATAAATAATTAGATGTTCTCAAACAAACCCTACCACATTAGGTATAAACACTGTTGTTTTGTCAATAATTACCTAAAAAATCTGGCCACCACATCATCGCGTATGGCCCCCCCACATACTGACCTCCGACCAACCTCCGGGGGGGGGCATCCTCAGGTAAGGCATCCTCTGGCTGCATTGGGACACCACTCCTTATGGCGATGTTGTGAAATATCCCACACAGGACCACAATTTTCGAAACCATATCCGGCAAATACATGTGCTCGCCACCAGAGCGGTGGAGGCATCTGAATCGGCCTTTTAAAAGGCTGATACAGCGCTCCACCACTTGCCTGGTGGCTGTAAGTGTGGAATTATACTCACTTTGTGGCCCTGGTGTGGGAGCCAAATAAGGAGTGAGCAGCCAGGGCGTGCAAGGGTAGCCACTGTCTCCTGTGAAAAAGAATAGTCAACATCAAGCTCACTCTGTATGAAGCTTAACATTGTTATGTACTAAAGGTCTCCACTTACCCAGAAGCCACGCATCACCAGCTTGTAGGTTGGTTAATTTGTGCCATATCCCTGATTGCCGGATGACGAAGGAGTCATGTGCACTTCCTGGTAATTTTGCATTCAGGGACAGGATCTGGAGGGAGGCATCACATACCACCATTACATTGAGGGAGTGATAGTGTTTCCGGTTTCTAAATATTGCCTCCAGCCGTGCTGGAGGCTGAAGTGGTATGTGAGTACCATCCACAACCCCTATGATGTGTGGGAAGCCAGCTATTTGGTAAAAATTGGCCTTGGCCACACTAAGGGCACCCATATCCAAAGGCATTTGAATAAAATGATGGAGGTGCTTGAAAAGGGCCTCCATCACTGCCCTCAGGATCCTTGAAAAGGAGGATTGTGATATGCCTGCCACTATTCCCACCGTTGTTTGGAATGATCCTGAGGCACAGAAATGTAACACCGCCATAAATTGCGTAAGTGGTGGTATTGCTGTAGGACTGTCAATTTGCCGCTCAAGATCACTCTCTATTAATGAGAGAGTGTCTATGATGATTTTTGGAGGAAGACGGTAGCGTCTTAAAACCTCATCATCGGGCATTCCAAAAAGGGTGACACGTGTTCGAAATATCTGGGGCCTTGCACGCCTACGATGCCTACGCCTGGGACGCGATTGAGGTTGGTCGGCTTCCGGGAGCAGGGCCAGAACAATCCGACCCATATCAACCTGAAATGGCAAGATTTGAATGTCAGGCTTTTTACCCCCCCCAAAAATTAAAATTTTTACTTAGCTTGAAGATACCATCCATTGATGCTTACATGCCGGGTTATTGTCAGGATATGTTGAAACTGGAAATAATCACAACATAAATATACATCATTTTATGCTGGCCATTTCTGTTTCAAAAATTTAAGCAAGACAAAACATAAAAGGGGACACACACACATTTGGGCAAAGAGCAAAACGACGTTGCGCACACTACGTCAAATTGAGGCCAAATGTAAGCAACAAATGCTACCGAGAAAACACAAACAATTTTAAGGGATGAATAAGCATTTCACAAAGCACTAATTAGTTCGCAAATACAAGTCACAATAGTAAGTAGTAAAAATGCGCTAATTAGTTTGCAAATACAAGTCACAATAGTAAGTAGTAAAAATGCACTAATTAGTTTGCAAATACAAGTCACAATAGTAAGTAGTAAAAATGCGCTAATTAGTTCGCAAATACAAGTTACAAAAACGCAGCGTAAATTAAAAAAAAACAAAAAAACAGATTTCGGATTTGGAAAAACAAAGGTTACAAGTGTAAGGTCAACCAAAGTTGCGTAAAGACAAACAAGAACATTTCCAAAACAGTTTAACAAATGAACTTACCAAGAGATAATATATAAGAATCGGGATCAAAAGGTCTTTGGGGCAGAGCCAAAATAAAACCTAAGAAAGATGAAATGACGGGAAAAAAATATTAGAAAATTCTTAACCAGAATGAGAGACAAATTGACCCAAAGTTAGACTTCCCCAAACTTACCAAAACTGGAAACGACCAAAAAAATTCAAAACGAAAAAAAACGAACGGAAATCAAAAAATGAATATATCCAAAAAAACTACTTCCAAAAACACAAACTCCTACACCAGCCAACAATCAACTCCAACCAACGTAACCTCCAACATTCAAAAAACGCTACCTCGAATCGAGACGCCCCAAGCCATAAATAGTGTTTCGTTTCCCGCACAAATTAAGGAGGGATCATAGGAACGCACAATCAATGATGCGGCCGCAAAATAAGGACGCATGTATAAATACGTCACGAGACAAAAACAAAATTCTGGTGTATTTCTTGTTTGGAGCTCAGACATGGCTACAGACCAGGGAAACAATGGACAACAGTCTGGCGGTAAGTATTTCATGCATTTTGACTCAATGATTAATTAGAAACATAATATTGTGCAAGTTGTGAAGTTGAGAATTCTCCAAATTTACACAAATAGGTGAGGAGGATGACATGGAAGAGGCTGCTGGGCCCAGTATTCCGGCCAAAGCTGCCAAAAAGAAAAGGCAGCCACAATTCACAAGAAAGGAGATGGAGGTTTTGATTCAGAAGTGTGTGGACATCCTGCCACAGGCAGACAGGAATATGAGTTCAAGCCAGAAGTGGAGAATGTGGGAAGAGGTAGCCGTTAAGGTCAATATGGGTGGGTGATTATGTCCGTCTAGCCCGGGATGTCAAACGGCAGTGAGTAAACACTTGACCACCCTAAAACCAAAAACAAAATCAAATAAAAAATAATGGTTCCTTTTTCACCCACAGATGGGGAGACTTCAAATATCGCCTGAAACAAAAAATGGCGGACAGGGCTAGGCATGCAAGGGAGACAGGTGGAGGTCCCACCCCTGTGTCATTGGAGTTGAAGAGCTGGCACAGGGGTGTGTGCAGGCTGTGGAGGTGTTTGGCGTGTCCAACATGGATACGGACATGCCAGACTTTGCGGCTCCTCATGTTGTCCCAGGTAAATATTGTGATGTCACCAACTCTGAAATGTTATTGTGCCAATATGTAGATTCTAATGTGAGTCTCTTCTCATCTTTCCAACAGAGACACAGGCGGATGAGTCTGCTCCAGAGGGGAGCCTTGGCCGCAGAATTTCGGCAGGCTCTGCAGGGGATGAACCAGTACATCCGGCTGAGGACCCTGCAGAAGCCAGTCCAGGGCAATCCCCGTCGCAGGCAGTGTCCCTCCTCACAGAACTCAATTTTAAATCGGATTTCCATACGCAGATTCTGCAGAGGATGGACGCCAGTCTGGTACGGGTGGCTGAGGCCCTGGAGCAAAATGCTGCGGCCAACGTGACCATTGGTCAGGCCCTGGCGGAAAATACCAGGGCCAACATCCGCATCGCCACTGCCCTGGAGCAGCTCGTTCGCCAGCACATGGTGGAGCCGACCTCCCTTCCTGCCGGAACATCAGGATCCTCCACCTCTGGCACAACATCAGCCAATCCTCCAAATGTGCCTAGCCCTGTGCCTAGTCCAGAGGCCACAACATCTGCCTCTGGACAGGCCAGCCCGATGACATCCCGAACCCGGTCTGGCGCCCTCCCTCACCCAGCCAAACGGGTGAAAAAACGGTGACAGCATTGGCTACTTTTCCCACACTCCTTCTGTGCTTGCCTCATATTCCTTTCTGGCCAAAACTTCCCTCTCCTTTCTTGTGAATTGTTTTTAATTTTTGCATTTACGTTTACCAAAAATGTATTGTTTGCACAATTAATAAATATTGTGGAATGAACACTGCCAAAAATGTTTTGGTTAAATATGTGCATTTATTTTTTGGGGGATACCAATAAATTTACAACAAATGTACGACTTTGTATTCTGACATTATTGTAAAAATGGGTTACATTTAATCCGGGCCCACAAGCCAACAACGTTCAACCTAAAAAATTACACATTGGAAAAAAAGGGCTCGTTAAGGAACGTTTAAAACATTGCCTAAGGAGGAAAAATCACCTTGCAAACACAAAATGAGGCACCAAACCTAAACATGATGACATTATTGTTACAATAGTCCAAAAACAACACATTGTGGCCAAAATACACCCCCACAAATGTACGCTAATTGATTGTGTAATCCAGACATTAGCAGCTATGATTTCCACCTGCGTTCGGTTTTGTGCTATCCAAAAAAACTGCTTTCCAAACACATACCAAGTCGGGTTTCAATCAAACACTAATTGATTTTCTGACAAGCCGTGATTAATCGATGCTACATCGTGGAGTGCCGGGACGGAGGAGAAGGCCATCGCCATTGTGGACGAGTTATCCAGCCCCTAAGCTGTGCGAGCATTTTGAAGGGAAAGAGGATCATCCAGTGACGTATGAGTTGGTACGAACACATTTGACGTTCGCATTTGTTAATGTATGTACGCCCAAAAAACGCCTCGCCACGCCTGCGTTTTCCATCTCCTCCCCCGTCAACACCCAAAAACGCCCTGTTCTGTCAATCACATTTGACATGTCACTTCCTGTACGCTATTTGACGAACGAGACAAAATAAGCTCGCAATCTGCCGTACGCACATGCACAGTGTAACAAAGAACGCATGCGCGGTTAGTCAACATCGGAACGTAACGAGCGTACTGCTGGTAACGAGCGGCTCTGAATCAGGGCCTTAGAGGGAATAGTAGACTATTATTTTAAGAAGAAAGCAGCGTCAGAAACCAGTAGGAACTGTTAAGCTGGGTACATACTGATAGATATATCGCCCGTTCGTTTGAATGGGCGATATATCTATAGTGCATCGCCGGATGTGTACAGAGGATCTGTCTGTAAATGACGTAGTTCACAGACATATCCGATCTGCTCTGCAGCACAGCAGATATATCTGAAAGATATATTGGCCATCTGCTGGTGTGTATGGGTGACCCGCCGATCGCCCGTACACATGCTGCGGGACCCACCGATGATTGGCGATTTAAATGCCCACCCATTTGAGCCGTCAAGCCCGACACATCGGGCAAACCAGGGGCGTAACTACAACTTTGTGGGTCCCATAGCAAAATTCTTAAGGGGCCCCCAACTCAGGTCTCAACCAGAGTGTATATATATGTATATACAAACATATATATATTAGCTCCCGTCAGCTCATAGCACCTCACTCCCCTCACCTCACCTCATAGCACCTCTTACTCCCCTCACCTTGAAGCATCTCACACCCCTCACTCCACCTGTAGCACCTGTCACTCCCCCTGTAGCACCTCACTCCCCCTGTAGCACTTGTCACTCCCCCTGTAGCACCTCACTCCCCCTATAGCACCTGTCACACCACCTGTAACACC
The DNA here is from genome assembly GCA_031769625.1 of Taudactylus pleione. Lineage (NCBI taxonomy): Eukaryota > Metazoa > Chordata > Amphibia > Anura > Myobatrachidae > Taudactylus > Taudactylus pleione. Next base: position 25,997,162 of record JAUIMM010000014.1, read on the forward strand.
TCACTCCCCCTGTAGCATCTCTCACTCCCCCTGTAACACCTCACTCCCCCGTAACACCTGTCACTCCCCCTGTAGCATCTCTCACTCCCCCTTTAGCACCTCACTCCCCCTGTAGCATCTCTCAATCCCCCTGTAACACCTCACTCCCCCTGTAACACCTCACTCCCCCTGTAGCATCTCTCACTCCCCCTGTAACACCTCACTCCCCCTGTAGCATCTCTCACTCCCCCTGTAGCACCTGTCACTCCCCCTGTAGCATCTCTCACTCCCCCTGTAACACCTCACTCCACTTGTAGCATCTCACTCCCCCTGTAACACCTCACTCCCCCTGTAGCACCTGTCACTCCCCCTGTAGCACCTCACTCCCTCTGTAGCACCTGTCACTCCCCCTGTAGCATCTCTCACTCCCCCTGTAGCACCTCACTCCCTCTGTAACACCTCATTCCCCCTGTAGCATCTCTCACTCCCCCTGTAACACCTCACACCCCCATGTAGCACCTGTCACTCCCCCTGTAGCACCTGTCACTCTACCTGTAACACCTCACTCCCCCTGTAGCACCTCTCACTCCCTCTGTAGCACCTCACTACCCCTTTAGCACCTATCTCTCCCCGTGTAGCACCTGTCACTCCCCCTGTAGCACCTGTCACTCCACCCCTCTTTAGCACCTCTCACTTCCCCTGTAGCACCTCACTCCCCCTGTAACACCTCACTCCTCCTTTAGCACCTCTCACTTCCCCTGTAGCACCTCACTCCCCCTCTAACACCTCACTCCCCCTTTAGCACCTCTCACTTCCCCGTAGCACCTCTCACTCCCTCTGTAGCACCTCACTACCCCTTTAGCACCTGTCTCTCCCCCTGTAGCACCTGTCACTCCACCTGTAGCACCTGTCACTCCCCCCCTCTTTAGCACCTCTCACTTCCCCTGTAGCACCTCACTCCCCCTTTAGCATCTCTCACTTCCCCTGTAGCACCTCACTCCCCCTGTAACACCTCACTCCCCCTTTAGCACCTCTCACTTCCCCGTAGCACCTCACTCCCCCTGTAGCACCTCACTCCCCAGGTAGCACCCATCAGTCCCCCTGTAGCACCTCTCACTCCCCCATAGTACCTCTCACTTCCCCTGTAGCACCTCACTCCCCCTGTAACACCTCACTCCCCCAGTAACACCTCACTCCCCCTTTACCACCTCTCACTTCCCCTGTAGCACCTCACTCCCCCTGTAACACCTGTCACTCCCCCTGTAGCATCTCTCACTCCCCCTGTAGCACCTCACTCCCTCTGTAACACCTCATTCCCCCTGTAGCATCTCTCACTCCCCCTGTAACACCTCACACCCCCTGTAGCACCTGTGACTCCACCTGTAACACCTCACTCCCCCTTTAGCACCTCACTCCCCCTGTAGCACCTCTCACTCCCTCTGTAGCACCTCACTACCCCTTTAGCACCTCTCTCTCCCCGTGTAGCACCTGTCACTCCCCCTGTAGCACCTGTCACTCCGCCTGTAGCACCTGTCACTCCACCCCTCTTTAGCACCTCTCACTTCCCCTGTAGCACCTCACTCTCCCTGTAACACCTCACTCCCCCTTTAGCACCTCTCACTTCCCCGTAGCACCTCACTCCCCCTTTAGCACCTCTCACTTCCCCGTAGCACCTCACTCCCCCTGTAGCACCTCACTCCCCAGGTAGCACCCGTCAGTCCCCCTGTAGCATCTCACTCCCCCATAGTACCTCTCACTTCCCCTGTAGCACCTCACTCCCCCTGTAACACCTCACTCCCCCTTTAGCACCTCTCACTTCCCCTGTAACACCTCACTCCCCCTGTAACACCTCACTCCCCCTTTAGCACCTCTCACTTCCCCGTAGCACCTCACTCCCCCTGTAACACCTCACTCCCTCTGCAACACCTCACTCCCCCTTTAGCACCTCTCACTTCCCCGTAGCACCTATCACTCCCTCTGTAGCACCTAACTACCCCTTTAGCACCTGTCTCTCCCCCTGTAGCACCTCTCACTCCCTCTGTAGCTCCTCACTACCCCTTTAGCACCTGTCTCTTCCCCTGTAGCACCTGTCACTCCCCCTGTAGCACCTGTCACTCCCCCCCTCTTTAGCGCCTCTCACTTCCCCTGTAGCACCTCACTCCCCCTTTAGCACCTCTCACTTCCCCGTAGCACCTCACTCCCCAGGTAGCACCTCACTCCCCAGGTAGCACCCGTCAGTCCCCCTGTAGCATCTCACTCCCCCATAGTACCTCTCACTTCCCCGTAGCACCTCACTCCCCCTGTAACACCTCACTCCCCCTTTAGCACCTCTCACTTCCCTGTAGCACCTCACTCCCCCTGTAGCACCCGTCAGTCCCCCTGTAGCACCTCACTCCCCCATAGTACCTCTCACTTCCCCGTAGCACCTCACTCCCCCTGTAGCATCTCACTGACTCCCCTAAATCATCCGAGGGAGGGGACTTCAATGTATTATGCGGGACAGTCTGGCCGGCACTGGGGGCATCAGCAGCGCTGCAGCAGGGCACGGGATAGCGTGTGTCCTTCTGTGACTGACCGTCAGCAGCGGGGGCGGGTAGACTCTGGCCGCACTGCGGGAGGGAGGGAGGCCCGGGGAACAGGGTTGTACTCACCGCATTAGGCTGACAGCAGACTCTCCAGCTGCATCTTCTTCCTGCGCTGCTTCCTGTTGCGGCTCTTCACAGCAGTACAGGACTTGAAAGCAGTAGGCCGGCTTAACTACAGAGGGTGCAGCAGGGCCGGATTAAATAAACTTTATATTGAAAAGTGCAATTTTCTTGCTGGAACTCGGGCCCCCCCTAGCGGCGGGCCCCATAGCAACTGCACCCCCTGCAGTTACACCACTGGGGCAAACATCGTCCTAGTTTGTACTTCTCTCTCACCTGCAGGTATTTGACTATTGCTCCCAGCATATTCTTGCTGCAATTGTAATTGTATGTCCCTTCCTCAGCTGTACTAGGTACTTGACTACTGCTCTGAACAATTAACTTAGCAGTAATGTTAAATTACGTAGTTTATCAATGCATATTATCTGTAGCTCATGGTTTGGAATATAGTTTTTTTATGTTTTTGTGTCCTTTGTTAGCTTTTAGTTATATAGACCCAGATGCTAGTTTAATGGTATGTGCTATTTGTTTGTTTAAGGTAATTTATTGCTGGCAATACTAGTGGGAGTGTTTTGGGGGTAGTTAGTTATCATTGGCCTCACATGCCAGGTCTCCTATGTAAGGTTCATAGTAAGGCTGGTTAGCCTTTGGCTGGTGTGCCCGATTTAAAAGTGCCAATTAAATTTAAAATCGATTATTGGCGTTATATCAGCGTTAAACAGAAGTGAAACAGAGGGAAACCCACCGATCTACAATCAAACAGCAACCCAAACATTAATTGGACAAAGTGGAATGAACAATTGTGAATTCACATTCTCCATATTACTAGCTCCTGTGGACTACATAACCAGGACTTTCATCACTGAACTCCCTGTCTGGTGGCTGTATAAACCTGGTGCTTCCCTTCCTACTATTGCTGCTGGCTCTGTGCTTTACATATAATCCTAATGCATACTTATCTGTGTTATGTCAGTTTACCTCTATGATAATGTACTTTTATCTTAGCTCTGTTTCTTATATCACCTAGCTCCAACCACTGTATATTTTATTATTTAACTTCTGCTCCCACCAAATCTCCACTTTTATTATACTCAATAATAAACTTTTGTTTTACATACACACTTTTCCCACACTGTACTCTTACTTACATTTCTGGAAATCTGCGCTCTCTCTTACATTCTTTCTTCATTCCTACTTTCAACTTTTTCTTCCCTTATTCACATCATCCTTACCATGACCATGCAGGGCCGTAGCTAGGGTAGTGCGGCCGGTGCCATCGCACAGGGCACCACAGGTCAGGGGGTGCTTTTGGGCCTGTCAAATTTCTGTTTATTATCATTCTTGCTTGTAGCTTCCTCTTATTTTATCCCCAGCATCTCCTGGCCTCTCCTATCTCTTCCCTGGCCCTTCCCCATGAAGCCATGGCCCGTTTTTGGGTGCATTATGTCCCTTTGAGAAATGAGGGGACACCAATGCTCTTTCTGGCACAGGGCACCAAAAAGTCTAGTTACGGCTCTGTGACCATGTTTTCTTCAACTCCCACCTTCACTCAGTGTCTAACTAATCTTTTGTCCTGCCCCTTGCTTCCTCCTTTATGCTTTCCCCCTTGTCTCCTCCACTTCCTCTTCCCCTCATCTCCTCTCCTCTGTTTAACTTCCTCGTCATCTTCTCCCATTGCTCCACTTTCATTCTCTTATACTCCACTGGGGTCCTACTACCTCACTGCTAATCCCTCCTCCCACCCCCCTCTCCATGTCACTTCACCCCACATCATTAAGCTCCCTTCCTGCCCACTTTCTGCTGGCTCCCCTTCTAGCACTGGAGACCACACCATCGCTACAATCTATTCATCTCGGTCCCCCAAACCAATCTCACCTCCACGCTATAGCAACCCTGATAATCTCATCCAAAACTCTGTCCCTCTATCCTGTGCCCTCTGGAATGCCAGGTCAGTCTGTAATAAACTGGTCCCAACCCATGACCTTTTCATCTCCAACTCCCTGAATCTCTTAGCCATTACTGAAACCTGGATTTTACCCTCTGACACCACTTCTCCTGCAGCTCTCTCCTCTGGGGGCCTCACCTTTTCCCACACCCCACGACCTGGGACCTGGGGGTCGCCATGGTGGTGGTGTTGGGGTCCTCCTATCCCCTTGTTACTCATACCAACCCATACCCTCTGAACCATCCCTTACATTCTCTACATTTGAAGTCCATGCCTTACGCCTCTTCCACCCAGTACACCTCAGAGTAGCTGTCATTTACCGTCCCCCTGGCCCTCCCTCCAAGTTCCTTGACAACTTTGCTTCCTGGCTCCCTCACTTTCTCTCCTCAGACCTTCCCTCCATTATCCTAGGTGACTTCAATATTCCAATTGATATCCCCACAGAATCCTATGCCTCCAAACTCCTCACCCTCACATCTTCACTTGGTCTCTCCCAATGGACCTCCTCACCCTCCCATGTGAGTGGCCATTTGCTTGATCTGGTCTTCACTCACCGTGTTATTTCTGATCACTCCAATTCCCCTTTCCCACTTTCTGACCATCACCTTCTCTCTTTTAACCTGTCCCTCTCTCCTTCCCCTTCTCTACCTCCAAAAGCCACCATCACTAAGCGTAACATTGACGCTATCGACACAGTTTCCTTTTCTTCCCTGCTTGACTCTCTTCTCTCCCCTATCCTCTCTCTCTCCTGCCCTGACCAAGCCACTTCCCTATACAATGCCTCTCTTACTTCTGCTCTGGACTCTGGGGGTCATTCAGACCTGCTCGTGAGAGGCAGTACGCTTGTAAGCGGGTCGATGTTCCCCCACTGCGCATGCGCATGATGGAGGGAGCTCCGTCGTGCGCATGCACGAGACCCGGCGAGCGACGGGCTCTCCATCGCTCCGGGTCTCGCACCAAAGGGGGCGTGCTGTCGATGTTGATTGACAGCACGCCCCCTTTGGTGGGCGTGCTGGGGGCGTGCCTGCCAGACGGAGGCATTCCCATGGGAATGCCTACAGTCTCAAGCCGGCCCCACTGACATCACTAGTGATGTCAGTGGGATGACACTAGTCACTAGTGATGTCAGTGGGAGTGATTTTGGCTCTGATAGAGACAAAATCACTCCAGGGCTTGCGGCAGCGAGACCCTACCGCAGGATCTCCGTCGCAAGCCCGATGGTCGCGATGGTCAAGACCATCGCGACCATCATCATGGACGCTCGCTATAGCTGTGGGTGGTAAACCACAGCTATGCGAGCGTCCATGAGGACGCTCCAAAAAAAGGTAGGAGGGCCCTGATTCAGAGCGAGCGCTCTAGTCAGAGCGTTCAGCTCTGAATCAGGCCCTCTGTTGCTCCGGCGATCACTACTCACACTCGCAGATCTACTCCTCAACCCTGGCATTCCAAATGCACCAGATACCTGCAAAAGTGTTCACGAACCGCCGAGCGACAGTGGAGAAGATCACGCTCTATGGCAGATTTTCTCCATTTCAAATTTATGCTCTCATCCTATAGTGCTCCCTCTCTAAACAGTCATATTTCAAGATCCTCATCTCCTCTCAGTCCTAATCCCCAGCGTCTCTTCACCACTTTCAACTCCCTCCTTCACCCACCCCCTCCTCGTCTCCCCTCCTTGCTCTCTGCCCTTGACTTTGCTACGTACTTTACATCTAAAATTGATTCCATACGTCAGGACATCATATCCAACCAGTCCCCCAGCTCTCCACCTTCTCCTTTCCCAAATCACCACTCCCAATCAACTTTACCAAACTCTAGCATCCTTCTCCCCTGTATCTGGAGAGGAAGTCATGGCCCTTATCCGGTCTTCCCCCCCCTTCCACCTCCCCCCTTGATCCTATCCCCTCCCGCCTCCTCCGCTTCCTCTCTCTTTCTGCCTGCTCCCATCTTGCCCACCTCATTAACCTCTCCCTCTCATCAGGCACTGTTCCTTCTGCATTCAAGCATGCCCTTGTCTCCCCCATTCTTAAAAACCCTACCCTTGATCCTAACCTTCTTTCTAACTACCGACCCATCTCTCTCCTCCCTTTTGCCTCCAAACTCCTTGAGCGGATTGTCTACAAACGCCTTACCACTTTTCTTTGCCCCACTCCCTCCTTGATCCTTTTCAGTCCGGCTTCTGTTCTCTCCACCACTGAAACTGCCCTCACAAAAGTCAGCAACGACCTCCTTGCTGCCAAATCCAAGGGCCACTACACTCTTCTCATTCTCCTTGATCTCTCTGCTGCTTTTGACACTGTGGACCACCCTCTCCTGCTGCATATCCTTCACTCCCTTGGTCTATGTGACACTGCCCTCTCCTGGCGGTCATCCTACCTCTCTGACCGATCTTTCTCAGTTTCCTCTCATGACTCCTCTCCCCACCCACATCCTCTAACAGTAGGTGTTCCTCAAGGTTCTGTTCTTGGACCTCTTCTATTCTCCCTCTATACTTCCTCTCTAGGTGAACTCATCAGCTCTTTTGACCTCCATTATCATCTCTATGCTGATGATACTCAAATCTACATTTCCTCCCCTGATCTCTCCCCCTCTCTACTCACTCGTATCTCCAACTGTCTCTCTGCCATCTCTTCCTGGATGTCCCAGTGATTTCTTAAACTTAATATGTCTAAGACAGAGCTGATCGTCTTCCCACCCTCCCACATAACCTCACTTCCCACTATTTCTTTATCAATTGATGGTATAACTATCTCATCTAGCCCCAAAGTGCGCTGTCTTTGAGTCATCTTGGACTCATCCCTCTCCTTCAAACCACATATCCAGAACCTTTCACAGTCCTGTCGTTTCCATCTCAAAAATATTTCTAAGATCAGACCCTATCTCACCCAGGATGCTACAAAAACCCTCATACACTCACTGGTCATCTCCAGATTGGACTACTATAACCTCCTCCTATCTGGCCTCCCCAAATCCCATCTCTCTCCTCTTCAGTCTGTCCTCAATGCTGCTGCACAACTTATTTTCCTCTCCAAACGCTCTACATCTGCCTCCCCTCTCCTACAAGCCCTCCACTGGCTCCCCTTCCCTTTTAGAACCCAATTTAAGGTTCTCACGCTCACTTACAAAGCCCTCACCCAATCTTCCCCATATACATCTCTGATCTCATCTCCCTTCACTCTCCTCTCCCGTCTTCGTTCAACTAATGCATGCTGCCTTCACTCTCCTCTCCGCTGTCTTCGTTCAACTAATGCACGCCGCCTTTCATGCCAGCTGATTACTTCCTCCCACTCCTGCAATGCTCCCCACCTCTGGAACTCTCTCCCACTCCCCATCAGACTCTCCACCTCTTTGCAATCCTTCAAACGGGCTCTCAAGACCCATTATTTCATCAAAGCCTTCCAGCTATCATTCTGACTCCCTGATACATACACCTTCCTCCCAATCTGTCACCCCTGATTGTCTTCCCCTCCCCTTTTAGAATGTAAGCTCTTATGAGCAGGGCCCTCTAACCTCTTGTACTTCTCCCTACTTTAGTTTCATCTACTTCTTACTCACCACTAGGGCACCTAACACTTGGCTGCTTATGCTCTGTTGCTTATCTGGGTGTTATGATCACTAATGTAGCAATATGTATTATCCATGTCCTGGTCCTGTATTGTTCTGTAAGTCGCTTGTCTACAACTTGTTTATGTGCTTTGTAAGGCGCTGTGGAACATTTGTGGCGCCATATAAATTAATGATAATAATACCCAGCTTTAGACACGGTCTAGTATTTCTGGGTTATTGCAGTTCTGTGGTTCACCACCGAGGGCTGCTGTCAGGACTCAGATATCTGAATTGATGTTGATTTGGATGGGTATCAGGTATTTAAATACACTCCCTGACACAGTGAGTTGCTGGTCATTGATGCTTCTGCCAGTGTTGGACTCGCTGTGTTTGTACTCCTTGTGACTGAATCTCAGTGTCAGATTCTTCATGTCTGTTTCCAGTGCTTTCCTGAACTCTTGCTCAGCATTGTTCCATAGCATTCTGCATACTTCAACCAGTGATATCCTGAACTCTTGCTCAACATTGTTCCACATCATTCAGCATACCTGCATATTTCAACCAGTGCTATTCTGAACTCTTGCTCATCTTTGCTCGACAGCATTCAGCATACTTGCCTATTTCAATGGTATTTGCCAATTGTTTTCTTTTACTATTTGAAGTTTCCTGTAGATGTGCATTTTCCTAGTGACTGTGAACTCGCAGTTTGTATCCTGTGTTATGTTCCTTTGTAGTTTCCTGTCTGACGTGCCTGTGTCTGCTGTTGCTCTCTGCCTGGGCTCTGGAACCCATTTTTCTGCAACCAATCCAAGAAGTATGCTGTGTAAACTTTTGTTTATCTGCCTGCCCACTGCTGAGTCCCGTCTGTATAATATAGTGTCAGGATTTCTCTGCCTGCACGCCATTGACTGGGTTTTGTATTTATTTGCGTACTCTCCAGCCTTCAAGGGCTCTGCATACACTGCCATCACATGAGTGTTATATGATACAGTACATCTTTTTTGTACACATACAACGGTTTCTGGAATCTGTAATTGGGTTTTTGTACACGCTGAATCATAACAGGAAAAACTAGAGTATCTTCCAGTTAAACCAGATTTGGATTCAGTCGAGGATGACCTAAGTTTGCTTACTAGAAGTACCCGCGCAGGGGGGGTTTCCGAGTACCTAGAAACCTAGGAGTACCTAGGAGTGCTGCCTGTATGTGGTTAGATTTTTTGCAATTGGGTTTGTAACCAAGTATTGGAAACCCCCCTTTCAAATTCCTGCGTTTGCCACTGAGAAGGGACATACTTATCGGCTTTCAGACAGTTCCTTCCGGGAGGGAGCAGCCAGGTCAGTGCAGCAGGGGACATGTGAGCAGCTTAAGTGGGCGGCGCGGGGTCATGCTGGTGCGATCGTGTCATCGTGGCCCCATCCTCCGCTTTACAATGTTGATATTATCAACAGTGTAAAGCAGGGGGCGGGGCTACAGTGATGCAATTTAGTGCAAATTGCATAATTGCCCCCCACTTTCGCTCGCTACGTGGGTACTACTGGATGCGGTCATGGGGGGGTGGGGGGGCAGAGACTTGCCTACTCTTGCAGGGGGTCAGGAGCGGCACCTGATTTGGGAGCGTCCCGGGATCAGTTGGCTGCCGGCCACTGGAATAAGAGGAGAGGGCCTGTGATGGGTGATGCACACAGGCATAGGCGAAACTGGGGGGTGGTCCGGTGGTGCATAGGACCACCCATTAGCCCAGTTTGCTTAAAAAAAAAAAAAAAGGCCACCGGGGGAGCTGCTGCATATGCCCAGCAGCAGCTCTTCCCACAGCAGCAGTTCTAAGGGGGGATTGGAGCGGTGCACAGTGCTGAGGGGAGGATTGGAGCTGTGCTCAATGCTGAGGGGAGAGAGGTGATTGGAGCGGTGCACAGTGCTGAAGGGGGATTGGAGCTGTGCACAGTGCTGATGGGACTTAGAGACAAACTGGGACGTGTACACTGGGGCTGAGAGATGCACAATGGGGTCGGGGCAATGGGGAGTCAGGATCTCACCTGCTGTGCACGCTCTTCAGAGAACACCTGTCATTCTGTGCAGCACTCAGCAATCACCAGAATCTCACCTATTGTGCGCTCTCCCCGAAGAACACCATTGCTTCCGTAAAGCATTCAGCAAACACTGTACCAATATCACCATATCTACTGTGTGATAACCAGCTCTCCACCTACTGTGCTCACTCTTTAGTTGCTCCAGCAGTTGTCAGCATTCCTTCTGCAGATTATCACACTTGATACTCCTGTATGTTACTGTTACCTGCAGTGCCTTTCACCAGTTAATTCGGCACTTCTGTGCATTCTTTTGGAGAACTACTGAATGAGAAGATTATCAGATCACCTAATTTCATACGCTCCGCCTCCAGCCAGACCAACCCAGCAGTTTCTGCCCAGAGTCCACAAGAATCTCGATCCCTGACATCTCCTTTGCAGTAGTTTAAAATAAATACCTGGTCCCCACAGTGGGATTCTTTCACTATCTTCAGATAAGTCACTTGCTTCACATCTTATATGGAAAGGACTTTGCTTAGATTCCCCTCCAGAGAGCTGCCGAAAAGGATCCCCATGACAGTGTCTGGGAGAAACACATAGGGAAGAACCTCAAACCTTTGGTCTGAGGCCCATATCAGATCTAAATTGGTTAGCTCTTCCTCTTGCATGTGCATTTGTGAGAATTCTGCCAAAGTATTCATATCATGGTACCTAGCCCCTAGTCAAAGCCTCAAGTTTACCCAGAGGCATCGCCTTTATGCTTGCGTGATTGTGGACATGAGAGCATCCTGGTCAACATCATTTAGTATTGCCCAAAAGTAGTAACCTCTCACCCTCATGGTTTGTTACGCTGAAAATTTTCAATAAGTTTTCAAAATTGTTGAAAAAAATTAAAAATAAATTATATATATATAGTCTAATTATAGCTGTTTCAAATGTCCCCTCACTCTCATATTAATGTAAGACCTAAAGGCAGCTAAATGAAGCAGTATTTTAGGGGAAACTCTGAAATGTTTAATAGGAGTGGCAGTAACGTTTTAGTCTTTAAAAGAGCAGAGGTTTTTTTTTCTTAGATGCATAGACCTAACGTAATGAAACTCTCCTGGCAAGAGTATAAAAGTTATTTTGAGTGAAGCTACTGTACTGTAGTTGAATCCAACAATGGAGTACAAAAATGAGAAGGGTGAGACATGCTTGTCTACTGTCCCAGAAAGTCCAGGAGATTCCTGAATTTCAAGTAGTGGACTGGACTCCCTGAAGGTGAGGTCGCAAAAGTAGGCAATTATGGGCAAATAAAACAGTATGGATAACAAATATATATTTATATACTATAATATATGTAACCAAGATTTTAACTTTTTATTATTTTCATAATTGAAAATTTTTAATGATATATTTGCAGTCTACCATCTGAGTGGGAACCAACTATTTGTACACATCTAGTGACTTGTTCCTTCCTTCAGTTGTAAATGTTGCTGGTTTTAAATTACTAATTGACCCTTTGTTCCTTTTAGTATATATAGTTTAACTGTTCAGAGACACTTATATTGGATCGACTTGTATGCTACTTAATGTTAGGATTTATTTATAATTAGCATAAAGTCAAGTCATTTCATAAAGCACATTATTAGTTTACTGGAGGTACAACACAACAACAACAAAAAAACAGAAACAGTGTAATACATAATGATATGTCTTTATTTCATCAACAGAGATGGTGTCTAGACAAAAAAAAAATTGAGTTAACACTAGCAGTTCAAATAAATGAAATTTGCACAATACTGTATTTACACATTTTAATTAATTAGTTCATAGCATTTTCTTTCAAAAAAGGTAAAAACTTTTAGTAACATATATATGAGCGTAAACAGCTCATTTGTACAAGAAAGCCACAAGAAAAACCACAGTTACTTAGAAAAAAATAATAGACAAGCTTAAGAACTAGTACAATAAAATGCTGCATTGAATTAAGTTACATCGCATAGAATCTGTGTAAAAAGTATGTAGAAAAACACCTGATGTAACCTGTTACAGTCATTGACCAGTTATGAGAGGTACAGAGGATTTTACAGGTAGATGTGTGTGAATACGGTCCATTCTGTTTGACCTCGGGAGGAAGGAAATGGAGGTAGTGGCCTCCACTTGCATACACTGAGAAAAAACCCTGTTTGATTATGGAGTTTGAAGCTTGTAAGGCAAAATAAATGAGAGGTGCACTTCTATTCAACTGATTCTAAAACGTCTAGAATTTTGTGACATCAGCAACCTGGGTGGGAGAAGACGATGGCGTTGCTTTGGTCAGCATAAGTCATAATCACAATTTTATGCCTCAGTAGAGCAGGAATGAAAAGGAACAAATGAAAGACAAGCAACCCATTCATCATTAAATCCAGAACCCAACATGCTTCATTTAGTCAGGGCTTACACTGGCACATAACCACTTACTGTATATTACGTGCCAAGATTTGAACACAATTGTTTCATAGAGAAATTACTCAGACAGAATATACAAGGAGAAGCTATACAGTCTACTTAAACTTTGCTATGATTAAACAAAGTGTAGTAATTAGCGAGTGAAATACAATGTTGAAATAAATGTAAGTGCTTAGCTTTTGCCTATCTACAATCAAAGTTTAGATCCTTTTTGGTTGCGGCAACTTCAATTTATCCTGTTATATTTGATTTTCCAATGATAGCATTGGATACTATAGCTGGGCACTTCTGATCTATTAAATTGACCAATAAAGCATGCAAGCTAGTTATGGGCGGGGCTTGTCATGGGAAGGGGAAGCCTTCCTGTGTCAGGCCACAAGAACCCCTCCACACAGTACACTGCAATACTGCAGAACAGAAATTCTCAGCTTAGCTTAATACTTGAGTATATAAGAAAACACACTCATAATGAATGTACTGTAGCTTCGATTTCTGATGGGTCACAAATAATGTGTATAAGAAGCAACCAAAAAGACATAGCTAATAACCACACTGTGTTTAAAGATATACTAGCAGTCAATGCTGAATGTCCACCCTAATGTGATTTAATATTAAGCAGCAATTCTACCCAAGTCAAAAAACCACACACATACTTGGGGGAGGGGGTGCATTTTTGGAAATTGAGGTGTAGTTATAGAGACATACAGTATCTCTAACAACAGCCACAATAATCATGGTTGCCTTTTTTGGTTGGATTGTGCACACTTACAGCAAAATAATAATAATAATTTGTGGACATATAGGAATATGATGACCACTGTCTTTCAAGTATTGCTACCCATGAATAGCTATGTATAAATAGGTCAGCTCCTCTCCAGAAGTGAGTGGCTGTCAGCATAAAGTAACAGTTTTTTTTTGCTTACTTTTCAACATTGCATAATGATGGAACCATTTAACCGATGAAGAGTACTGTAATCATTTGTTTTGCACTCAGAAGGCTAACCATGGCTCAAAATTATGAACTAAAATAAAATAGTTTCTGAAATGTTTTTCTGGTTTTTTTTATGCTTTAGAAGAAGAAAAATATTTTCATTGTCACATAGTACGCTTTTATAAATCCTTTATTTATAACGCATGTATACTTCCTATGTACACTGACAGTAAGTCAATATATATGGTAATACAGCAACCAAGTGGAAGCCAAAGTCATTAAATATTACTGGATTTATTTTCATAAATACATAAACTTACTTTACTGCACATATTTGTTAAGCATATCTACCTCAATATTATTTACAAGAAGCAGATGAATGTAGCGCTATATTCCACAAAAGCTGTTGAAAAAAACCCCCCAAAAACATGAATTATGAAAATCAAAAAATTATGCGGAGAAAACAAGAGCAGTGGGTTTGAATTACGGTATGTGTAAAAAGTATACAAAGGTTCTAAAATATTCCTCAGAAAATAGGCAAGACAGTCCCCTGTAGGTTCAGAGCTCGACTATCAAGGTTATTCATAGAATAACTAGAAGTATAATTCAAGGTTTAATAATAGAATCTCCTTGTACAATATGAATTCACTGTCAGTATGACACACAGTAGAAATGTATTAGTCTTCTGTACATAGAGCTTATCAATTCATCAGGACCCAGTGACATCAGTGAGTCATTGATTGATACTGAATTTCCATGAATACTGAGTATCAGAAAATGGCTGCCTCCTCTCCATTTAAGTAGGGCTGCACTTAAAGTGTTAGTTCTCTCTATGAATGAACCTACCCTTTTTTATTCTATTGTTAAAGAATATTTCTTTTATCTTCATTTTTCATAATCTGTTATTTTGTATTTACATACCAGGACACAGTGCAAAACGTAATATATATATATTGGATCATCTTATATATCTTAGCATAGTCAATAATAATCATAAATAAAATTTTAAGGTATTTGGCTATGAGCCATACAGATTACCTCTTTTTTTACACTGCATTAACTTTTATTTAATGTGAGGCTATCACAACAAACCATGACATAAAATTGGCAGTCCAAATAAAATCTAAAAAAAAAGTTTACCAAATTAAAACTCATTTTATGTGGCAATATGTAAAGGATATTAGTAAAACAATAATGAAAAGTTGGACCTATACTAACAAAACAAAAATCCTTTTACCATTATATTATGTAGTAAATTGTTCCATTCATTCCCCACAGTACTGTTTTATAGAAATTAAAAGTCTCTCAGACCCACAATTAAATTTAAATATATTTTGTGTAATGTTTCATTTATACTCCTACATTATGGGAGATAGCACTTATTTATTGCAGATTCTTTTAAGCTTATTTAAGTGCTTAATTTTTTTTATAGCTTTACAATGCATATTATCGATCCAATTAATAAATATTTTTTTGTAAAGTGCTTAGATGGTCAGCATGGTTGTCCAAAATCTTGTAGGAAGAGTTAATGACATAAAACATATATTAGTAAATTCAGTTATTTTGTTTACATTTACTGAACCCATCACCTCCTGACATTGTAATGTGAAAACCAGAAATGTAGTTATATAGGGGGAGATGTATCAAGCCTTGGAGAGAGATGAAGTGGAGAGAGCTAAAGTACCAACCAATCAGCTCCTGTCTTTTTGCAAGCACAGCCTGTAAGATGGCAGTGAGAAGCTGATTGGTTGGTAGGTAGTTGATCTCTATGCCTCCACTTATCTCTCCCCCCTCTTATTTGTTTCCAAGTTTTGCAATACATTCTTCATGACTAGCCTAAAATTATTTTAAATGACTACAAAACCTAAAATAAGTTGGCTTATATAAAAGAGCTGCCAATTAACAATTGAATTGCTGGCCACCCACACACAAGCACTGAGTGACAGGTGTCAGTCATTCGTGGGTGGTCTGAATAGATTATATCAGGCCATTTGGCTCATGGTCTGAGCAGCTAGCCTTCTGGCATTATTGGAGCCTGCTACTGCAGTTGGAAGATGATTACATAGATGAAATAGTGACTGTACTTACCAATATGCCCAGTAATAATATGATTCATTTATATTTAGCCCACACACACAATTGGCAAATACTGCACATGTGCAGCCAGATTATTGGATAAAAAAGTGTCATTATGTGGGAAGACACTTTACATCAATCCAATAAAAAAAGATTTACACTTTAATTTGTATTTGTTGTCACAGCCTTTTTCACAGGTTGGTGGCATTAATGCCATGTTGCCTGGCGAATGGTAACATGATCACTAGGAATGCTCGCATATACTAGTCCACTGGCTATCCCTGGCCTGGGACTTGTGCTTTTCAGCATTTATTAGTAGACCTGGGTCTGAAGATAATTTCTGAATTTCTTATTTTCAATTGTAATGTCATTATTTGTAATATCATTATGTGGCAAGGTGACATTAAGGTGTCCATGCTGGTAACAGCTAATGATAACTGCACAACAAAGGTAAATGTCTAATATGTTTGCTATGGTATGTGAACTTCAAAATACAGTACAACTTTATGTTATTAGTAGCGCTTTTAAATAAAACATGCGTATGAGATTTAGTCCTATAAAAGAGGCTATGTGAATACTAGTTACCAAATGATAGGGGCCAGAATTTGCAGCTGTGAAAACAGTGTTAAATGGCAAATTTCCAATATTTATTGCAGGAATGGTTTCCCTGTACCAAACCAGCTCTGTACTGTCTCTCACTGTGGGTACGGGGTCCACTCCGCACCCACAGCTAGACCCGGCCATTCATCAGTGAGGTCAGTTAGTAGAGAATTATTCCCTGATTCGCTGCCAGACTGTCCTTGTACTACTCTGAAGCTTATTTTCATAAGAGAGACTATAACGGGGGGTATAAAATTAGCAATTTAATCAAGCGATCGCACGATAATGACGTCGTTATCGTGCAATCGATTGTAAATCGCACATGCATCTTGTATGTTTTGGTCGGAAGCGACCAGCGATGCAGGTGCCCGCAGGTCGCTTCCGACATCGTCCGTACATGCTGGTCACCCTGACGATCTTGTCAGGTTCAGCATGTGCGGGGATGAGGGATGTGCCTGGACTGAACGAGTCTAGGCACATCACTAGATATACAAACGAGAGCACGACAGCAATGTCGTAATCGTGCTCTCGTTTGTATATCTATAAGTGGATACCCCCTCCCCTGCTCTGCAATGTGCAGGAGAATATGATGGTATTGAGAGGGACGGTGGAAAGAGATATGTCAATATACTTTGATGGGGTGAAATGGGTAAAGATTGCATTGATACAGGGATGAACGGTTTTGCTAAGGGGGGGGGGAAGCTATGGGAGTATGTATTGCTACAAGGTTGAGCAAGGTGGTTTACCCACAGTGGAAGGAATTATGTGTTGCAGGGCAGTAGTGGGGGAAATACATGTACTACTACAGGGGAGGGATTATTACAAAGGTAAAGGGAGGAAATGTATAACTACAGAGGTGGGGAGAGTGGTTGTGTTACTACAGAAGTAAGGGAGGCCAGAAATGTTATATTGAAGAGCCATGACTCGTTCCTTATGAAATTATATTATATATATATTATTTCTCTTATGGGTGTTGCACAGGGTTAAAATGAGGATGAATTGCAGCCTCAGAGAAATGTTTAGGGTGAAGCATATAGCAAATGTTAACCTCCTCCAAAAGATTATATAATTGCCATTACAATGCAAATAATGCCAATTCCCGTGAGGCTGTCTGTAGTTCATGGCCGCTATGAGCACGTTTATTGTCAGTTTGGCAAATCAGTATATGGCCGGAAGAAAATGCTGCACTATGACACTAATACTCCTAATGTTAGTGCTCAGTGTAAAGGACAAAGGACCATGAAGGTAAAATGCATTGTTCTATGTTAATCTAACATACAGCTCTGCTAAAAAACAAAGTACGCTTTCCCTACTCAGCTATAGATAGCTGCAACCCCTCCCACATCTTTACTGTAGGTCAGTATCCTGATTGGCTCTTATACAAGTCAAAAAGCTAAAACTCCCATATAGGGGGCTAAATGTAACAGCCTGCAAGTTGTGGCAGGTGCTAATATTTTACCAATTTAGAGTCTTGAGATTTAAAGCAGCAATTCTTTTTGCCTTTAAAAAATTGCCAGTATAAAATCTCAGGACCTGACGCACCCATTGTATGTTTATTAATATAGAGAAGCACTTTCCAATAACATGGCAACCTGCTGCAGTGGAGTGATTAAGAGCTTGGTGTACACAGTTAAGTACAAACAATAGTTATTTCATGTATATTATTCTGCTCAATAATACACAGAATTATATATATATATATATATATATATATATATATGCTTTACTTGCTCTTTAAGCTATGCACAGGTGTATTCATCAGTCACTGACACATTTTAAAAGATCCACAGGTGCAGCTGACTGTTTCACTAGTAATTATGTGAGGAGACCTGCAAAACATGCACTGTTTGGGGTTCTGAGGACCGAGTTTGAGAACCTGTGCTGTAGAAAGTAACTGTACCAAAGGAGGTGGCACTGGCAGAACAGTCATTATACACAGTACATTACCTCTGGTGGTTGTTTGCAGTATCAATCTCAATTAGTTATTACAATGGCTACTAATGTATTAATGAACCTTTCAACAAGTTGCTTTACTGTAAAATAACATGGACACTGTCCTGGTAAAACAAACTATAACATTTGGATAGTGAAATAGAATATAATTTTTTTTACTGGTAAACATAGCAGCAGAACTTTGGACACATGTATGTTCTATACTGAAACTCTTAATTGATTAAAATGCATTATTAGCCCCTCTCTTGCAGTACCTCTAGTGACCTGACAACTATTGCTGACTATGAAGCAAGTGAGCAGACCTTCTTGTTACCTAGTAAAATACTCCGTTCTTTTATGGCTTTTGTTTTATTATTATCATCATCTCTGTATATACAATATACTTTATATTCAGGACAACTTGACAAAAGGTATTATTTAGCAGCTGTGTCCACCAAAATACTGTAAACCGCTTTAATGTTTAATATAGCTGAATAAATTCAGTGCCACTTTGTACAGGCATCATCAGTAGCTTGAACAGTTACAGTTTGTTTTCAAATATGTCCCATCAGCGCAGTGACATGACATTACATAAGCCATGTTTGTAAGTAGTTCTAATGTACAATTCACTCTAATAGTTTCATCAAGCCATACTCATTGCAATTTTAATTAATGATTACAGTTAAATGACTTGTAGCCAACTGCTGTCAACATACATCAGTAAATGTACATTTATACTGGCTCAGCAGTACTAGTTCTACATGCAAATTAATTGTTATACATTTAAATTCATTTAGTGAACACCAATATTAAAATGTTTAACGTGAGAGTAGGGTAACTAGAAGTATTGGCATTGACAGCTTCGTATTTGGGATCTAGTGGAACACAGAGATAATAGTACAGCAAATATACACATCATGGTACGGGTTGGGTATGGATTGCCGGGGTCGGGATGGCGCTAGTCAGAATACTGACAGTGGCATCCTGACAGTCAGCATCTCGACACACATCAGGAAACAAGGTAAGTCTAGCCCTAACCCTCCCTCCCTGTTGCCTAAAACTAACCCTGCACCCTCACGATCCCCTAACTGGTGGTACTTACCTTCAGGATGCTGTCGGTTGGGATACTGGTGCCGTGATCCCAACGCTGTCGGGATTTCGGCACCGGTATTTAGACCGTCGGCATCCCGCACGCCGGGATGCCGACTACATCTCCTTGGTACATGTGACAGAGTGTACGGATACAATCACCATTTCAGTCTACTGATATTCTCCTTACAATGTGTACTGTATAAGGTGCAAAAGTAAGAGTAGCTGAATAAATCTAATGAAATGCTTAGTAAAGAAAGGAGCAAATGGCAAGATGGGATCCAAAGCTATAAAAATCCTGAAAAATAACGAAAACCTGATAAATCAGATTATTATTGTTTATTTAGGAAAATGTGTAGTTTCAGACAAAATAATTAGAAAGAGAAATACAGATACACAGCTGAGAATGATGTACATGTCCCGGTTACAATAAACCAGGATGGAGAGGTTAAGGACATGCTTAATAATACATTTAAAGATGAAAGCAGATGTGAAGGCTGATTAAAAATATTGAATAATATGATAGGTTGAGTAGAAAAAGAAATCACAAGTTTCTTATAAACAAATTAAATAGAAAATATAACAAAGGGGGAGAAGCAAACAGTGAAGCACTAGCCAAGTGTTCATCACTATCATTTGTTCTCATTTATAAAGGTATTAGTACTGGTATATTATATCTAATATTATGTATATAGCTTTCATAAATTATGTACAAAAGAAAACAAGAAAAAGGTATTGTAAGCAGCATCATACCCGACGCCAGTGTAAAAAATTAGCAAAACACACAATAAATATGATTTTACTTATTATTATTACTGTAATAACACTTATTTCTCCTTGTACTTGACATCTGATTTTAAGTTGTAAAATGTCGCTAAATTTACAAAATAAAATAGTATCCAACCATCATCTTCTTCAACATTAGTTTCTAACAGTTTCCTCAGCATTTAATGTAATGAGCCAAAATATATTCTGTATAAAATTTTAAAATGTGAGGTAAAACAATAACTGGACTTTAAGGCTTCATGTTAGAAAGAGGGACTAATACCAACTACACATGGCTCAGTCTATAAACAAGAAAAGGACGATGAAGAAAAGTACATGAGCACTGGAAAATACCACTTTACAGTTTAATGAGTGACATAGTAATGTAGGCTGTTATTTAGAGGATTCTTATAGGCTTGTTCCATCATTGCCCTGAAGCATACTATGAGTACAATAGCTTATATTTGTAAAAGCACAATGTATCGTTAACACAAATGCACAGGTTTTCCCGTTGTTCCATCGAACAAGCCCTAAGAGGTTCATATAGTCCTTATAATCAGTTTAACCTTTAAATAGTGATGTGCGGTTTGGTTTTACTCGGATATGTTTGGATGTCAAAAACTGCATCATATTTCCTATCCGGTTGTCACGTGTTTTGGATAACCAATAGGATAAATCTGAACTTGCGATAATTTGGCGATAAGAACCGAGTAAAACCGAACAAGCACATCTCTAACTTTAATTAATATATGGTTCTGGCTTTATACTAATCCAAAGAAAAGTATAAAAACATAAAGAGGGTGATTCAATTCAGCGGGAGTCGAATAGCGCTGGAAAGTTAGTCCTGGAGCTGTTCTATTGATCGCGCTGTTTAGTCCGACAACAAGTCGGAGAATACCGGTATAGGGAAGCGCTAAGCTGGAAAACCGCCTTGCGGCCGGCACTATAGTAGAATTTCATTGTCATTTCATAAATTAGTCGTCCGAACAGTGCGATGAATTGAATAGCTCTAGGACCAACTTCCTGGCGCTATTCAACTCCCGCTGAATTGAACCGCCCCCAAAGAATGTAACACCAATATGCACACACATATATATATATATATATATATATATATATATTACACACACACAGTCCAAAGACGGGCACTGTCCAAAATATTCCCGTCAATTTGATGTATCAATATAAATCTATTTATGGAAATAGCAATCCACCCAGTGTATCCGCACTGATTTAAAACACTGACATTTCATAAATTTGATCACCATATCATTTCTGAAGTATATGTGTGTCCTTGGTTGCCTATATAGCCATTAGCCAAACAACAATTATACTGGTTGTATCCTTATGGCAGAAGAATTATGCCCAGACCAATAATAGCCTCACTTGAAGCTCATCAAAATCATTCCCATAATATCTTAGTGGTAATGCATCTCCATGCACTTCAAATGCTTCAAGCAAACCACTCTTATTATCAATCACTGTGTATATGTGACTATTTAGGACACATATATACTTGAAAAATTATATGCTGATCAAGTTTATGAAATGTCAGTGTTTTAAATCAGTGCGGATTCACTGGGTGGATTGGTATTTCCATAAATAAATGTATATTGATACATCAAATTGACGTGAATATTTTGGAGTGCGCCCGTCTTTGGACTGTTTGTGTTTGGTCGCCATATTTATTATGGTGGATCTTTGTGGTAGCACCCCACAAGCTGCTTTATGATGGTGGAGTGCGAGTGCCTATAGATTATATATATATTATATAAATGTATAAGCACTTAAGTGGTTATGTGTGCTATATGTCTGACGGGAGCGATTACTTTGTACAGGAGCATTTTGTCCCTAGGGCGTCACATAGGAGTTGTTGCTCACAGTGCTTGCTCAGTTGTGCTCACAATGTGGCAAAAAACATCTTTAGCTGCTCATTGTCCAATCTCTAGGTAATAAGCATCTCATACAAATTGCAGTTATAATGCACAATCTAAAGTACAAATTACATTTTTCACGTGTATCTGTTAGCTGCTAAATGGAGGCAGACATTTTATGGGCTAAACCTAAATTCATGAGAATTCAGCATTTTGTGTTTGGTGCCTCAGGGATACCGCTAATTCCTAATTAAATGATAGGCTGAATATTGGTTTAGCCCCAGAATGGATGCTTACACTGCATGAAGATTTTCCATTCAATTTGAGAGAGTATAAAATACATACTGTACCTATATTCTGAAGTTTAAATAGTGGGTGTAGTGTGCGCTCTATGTGTGATTGGGATAATCTACCTTTGGATTGATTGTATGAGATGTATAAACTAAAAAAAATCTTGCATTAAAGTACTGTGCATAAAACCTCTTCTCCCCAGTGAAATACAAAATACATTGGATTAATGTTGCTTTATAACACACTCATATCTTTATACCTTTACTTTTATTTCAAATACTTATCTTTTAATACTGTGAACACTATGTACTGTGAGAGAACAAAGTTTGTTGTTACTGTCAAAATGAAGGTGACTACTGTAAAAAGTGATATAATGGACAGGAAAAGTAGGAAACATTAAATGTAGACTTATAGCCAAGATGTAATAGTGCTTCTATAGGAAAACATACATTTATTAATTATACTATACAAGGTAAGTAAAATTCCCTCATAAGTTGTCACTGGTTCCTAATGAACTAAGGGAATGCATATTGGCTGAGACCACAAAATGGTTGCCTCCATGTGTGAAAAGTGCTCTTTAAAATAATTAGGGGCATATTTATTAATGTGCACGTTTGACCCGATAACTAGCATCTCATAACGCCAGTCTTTGTGGTAAAAAGCAATGTACTTTCGGAGCAATTTAACAATATATTCCTGCTTGAACAGCTTTCCCAATTAATGTTAAAGCCATACATTATGTCTGCCCCCTCCGGGAGGGGCCAGCCACGTTGGCGCTGTAGGGGGTCGTGGAGGCCGCAATGGTGGGCAGTGTAATCGTGGCCCCGTCCCTCTATGTAATGCCGAGATTTCTGGCACTGTAAAGCATGGGGATGGGCTACGATGACGAAATTCAGGGTGAATTGCGTCATTGGCCCACTCTGGTTTGCCCACTTTCGCCAGGTAAAGTGTGGGAGGGTGGTGGACAGTCCGGGAGACTTACCCTCTCTTGAGGGCGGCCGGGAGCGCCACCTGATTTTTTGGAGCCTTCTGGGCCATTGCAGGAGAGTCAGCAGTTTGGCTAAAACCCGTAGTTTTGCCATTTATAGCAGTGCTAGATGATTACACACCAGGATCCTGTCCTGGCAGTGTTCTTGCACATGCACTACCTTGGGTGGGAGAGAAGGTAACTGAAGAGATCTCTCGTCACATTCAACAAGCTTTTTCCATTGGATAATGGCGTCAACTGTCGGAGTCAAGTTCCAAAAAAACTAAATCTTTTTTTGAGACACGAATGGAGAAGACAGTTGTTCAACTACAAGACTATGGGGATAATGATTTTTAGTGGTACATGGATTTGACCTGTGTTTAACCACCCCTGTTGCCTAAATGTAAGATATATCAGGAAAAAAAAACTTTCATTAATAGGCCCCTTCATTCCAAAACAAAGTGGGAGCAGGATTACTTAGCGCTCACTTTCAAATTATCATCCATTGAGAGAGTGCAAAGAAAATTTTAACATGAAAAAAATATTTTATGTTTTTTTTAAGAGCCTCTAATCACTTGAAATTGTTATACATCACACGCAGCAGGGCATAGGGTAGGATATTTAAAATGCTTATTTATGAGGTTTAATATTCTGGGCTGAAATATTACATATGTTTTTAAGATTGCTAGAAGAACAAACTACATGATTTAGAGGGTTATTTGTTAAGATGTGATTTCTTCAAAACCTGTGATTTTTATGGCTGGATTCAAAGCGGTCCCTTCAGGAAACTACCCCCAACAAATCACACCTTAATAAATAAACAAATTAAGATTATGTTACAGTTGACGACAGATTATCATATCATTCTGTTAATGTGTTACGGTTTTCACTTACCAAACATAGAAACCAATGAGATAAACTAGTATTTAGTATTAAGGAGTTACATTTCTTTCATAATACAGGGATCTCCAGGCTGGTTGATGAATATGTGCTAAGTACTTTACACATTATAATAGCAAGATGGTGCAATCTTAACAAACCAGCCTGCTAAAGTACACTTAGAACCCTGATATGGTGGTAGCAATTCTTGTAGACTGGCAACTGATCAATCTGCAATGGGGTGCAGATAGACTGTACAATACAATACAAATTCACTATATTTAAGGTAGAACCTGCAAATGTCTTTGCTTTAATTACACCGGACACTAATTTTATATCCACTTTATGTTACAAGTAAAGCAAAAGTAATGGGAATATAACAGAAGAATAAAAGATAACAAGCTTAATCGACTGAGAGCTTACTGCAGCACAAATATGTTGCTTACATGTGTACTGCAGGGTCAAAAATACATTTGAATATACGTCTACGCTGCCTAGTGTTGCATTTGCATAGCAACAGTTCAAGCAACAGTCAATTCTAACTTTTCTAAGTTTTCGTCTTCCAAATAACAGCAACACAGCATATCCTCATGTGATCCATTATACAAGTATTGGGACAACAGCAATAAAAGTGACATTGTTGCTTGTGACCACATAATAAAGAATATCACCTGGGGAAGGCGGGAAACAATAATATAAAATACTGAGTTAAAATGTAGGTGTTAAAAATGTTTGAGAATTCCTGCACTTAATTATGAGGTAAATGATTTTCATTGGTTTGATGGACTGCAGCGTACTCCCTTTGTCAGCATTGTAATCCTGATTCCTAAAGTGATCACCTACAGAAATGAAAAGTTCACCTTTTTAGAACAGTTATCCTGTAACCAGGATTGAAGAGGGATTAATCGTGTTGAAGTTTTACACTATATGGTAAATGTAATATTTGGCAAGAAAATGTTTCTACATCCTATTCTCCTGAGTATTTTCTTTTTTTTTTTGTTGTTTCTTTGTTATACAAACAAGTAATGCATATGTAGTCATGTTACATTTACACACAACAGCAAAACTCAGTGCATGTGGCAAGGACAACTTGTACAGTCTGTGTAAGGAGGGAAATCTACAAAGAAACTGCTAGATTGAATGGAAACTGGAGCTGTATTTGCTCTAAAAACATTTGTGGAGAAGAAAACTAGAGAAGGTTTCCATACGGCGGTTTATAAATAACTAGTAACTAGATGATAGTGTCAGAGTGAGGAAAAATAGGTAATAAGCAGTCTGTGGCATCAATGACATAAATAGGAATGTTGGATCTTGCGTATAGAATAGAAAACAGAAGACTTCCAGTTTTAGGGTGTGAAAATTGAGGGATGCGTGGACTTTTTGCATATGGATAAAGAACCTATATACAGTTTACCTATAAAACCTTGATTAGAGGTCTTCCATGAAAAACAAATGAACATTCCGAGGAAATTCCTGAGATAGGTTTTTGTGACGTGGTCACTGAGAATATAAGCTGCTGTTGGGTCGTTATGGATGTTAAGTCCATCCCTGTTAAGATCTGAAGTTAGAATACATTAACAAATAAAATAGAACGCAAGGAGGACAGTGTAGACACTGTATAGTTCCCTGCTTGAGCAAGGTATAGCACCATCATGAAGGGATCTCCTGCTTTCAGAGAGGAGGGAAATACTTATAAAACAGTATTGCTGCTAAGACTGCTGTAGTGTGCACCAATAATGTTTCCTGGAGGCAGTGGCAGCCAAAGGCTGGCAGGTGACTTCTGTTTGGCTGCAAAGCCGCACATCATCAGACATTACTAGGAGAAATCTTTCCTAGGTTGCTCATCCGTAGTACATTTCTCGGTCATTTCCTGACAGAAATCAACTGTCACTGTTTGGCTGTTCTGTTCCAAACACGTTTGCCTCTCTGAGTAAGTACCATGGTCAGATCCCTCCAGGCCTCTTCTTGCAATACAATTGTCTGGTATGTTGTTAGGAATTGTGTGACCTCCATGTTGTATTGGGGATTGCTCATTGCAGTACTGCATGTTTTCTCCTGCATCCTGAGCAGTGACAAGACTTTGCTCTTCTCTTTCTGGTAAAGGGTTGAATGCAGCCGCAGTAGGTAGATCCAGAGGCCTCAAAACAGGACAGTACCTGTGCAGAGCTTGGATCTGCTCAGGGCTCTGGATATCCCTACAGACTTCCTGGGACAGACAAGAGAAGTTGTCCAGTAGCTCTCCCATACATGCCTTCAGCTGGTTCCTTTCTGATAACAACTTTTCCTTTTCACACACCTACAATGAAGGACAACACATTTACTTACTTGAAATATGCAATGTCTGATTCCTGATTCTCCAGATTACAGCATTTGCAGAAATAGTGTACAGTATATGATCAAAATGAGCTTTACCGTTAAAATGAGAAATATCTGTGACAGTCTCAGACTTTCATCCCCAGTAAATCAGCGGGTTACAGGAATTGCTCCAGTTTTCTGTCCTAAATTAAATTACTACAGTATGCATCACCCATAAATTAGTCATTGCTGTAAACGGTTTTATTTTCTGTAGCGTGCTGTAATATGCTGGCACAGTCCCCCTGGGCACAAGTGGCTGAGGCTAGTGTGCCCTTCACCTCTAGCAGACCCATTTTCCTTAAAGCAAGACACATTTACTAGTTTTTCTTCGCCTACTGCCTACTATACAATCATTGTCACTTTTAGAGAGCTACAAACTTATTTAATATCCATAAAAACATTCATATTAAAAATAAGACTCAAAATGAGTGGATTTTTACTAATGCTTATGAAATATAAAGAGTACATATGTTATTATATAAATATAAGAATGATAGGTTTGTTCATTTGAATGTAAGTACAGAAATGTACCTAGGTTTAATTAGTAGTGGATGTATGCCAATATTATAGTATACATAAAAATGGCACCCAGCACATCATTGGCTGCTTGCTGTTATGACTTTGTGTCTCTGACTTGGCTGCATCTGGTTATAGCCCTGTGACAATCATTTATATTTATTTGTGGGGTCGTTATGACCATGGCTAGTCTAGTTGCCATGGCCACGTCACATTGGATCCACCAGTGGTCTTTGTTTGAGAGCTGATCTTAACTACTTTAAACATCTGTAAATTTACCTGAAATGTTTAATGTAACTTTTTGGTGCTATTTTCAGGATTAAAGTGCAGTTTGTCAGTCTAAGGCTGGGTACACACGTAAAGATTTTCTGTCCAACCATCCAACTAGTTGATTGATTAGAATGAAAATCTGGTAACGTAACGTATGGGAGTAACTGATGATCAGCAATTTGCTCCTAAATGCCAGAAAACAGATGAAAATGGTCGTTCAGACAAGTTTGTTAAATGTTTGATCTAAACAATTTGTTCAAACAACAGTTTTTGTCAATTTTTGGGAGCAAATTGCTGATTGTCATTTGCTTTCATACCTTACCAGATTTTCATTCCAACCAATCAACTAGTTGGACGGTTGGACAGAAAATCTTTACATGTGTATGCAGCTTAAGTTTATGGTAGCCCTTGATAAAGGCACTTGGGTGAGATACGGCCATATGGAAGAGGAATCAGTATGTTTGACCCCCGGACGTGAGCCCGGCGGTTCAAATCCCGATGCCGTCAGCCCGATGGAGGAGATCTTGACAGCGGAGGTAAGTTTACATTTCCTAACCCTCTCCCCCCCTAACCCACCTTCAGGGGTCCCTAACTTCCCCCCTTAGTGCCTAAAGTTAACCCCCCCTCCCCACACCCTAAACCTAACCCTCCCGGGCACCTAACCCTAACCTCCCCCTTAGTGCCTAAACCTAACCCCCCCTTACCCCAGCCTAACCCTCCCCGGGGGGTGCCTAACCCTAACCCCCCCATCTCCGGCTACGTGGATACTTACCCCCGGTGTCAGATGATCTGTCCGGCGTCCTGCCAGAGTTCCGGCATCGGGATTAACATAGGCGTCGGTATTTCACGGTCGGTATTGAGACCAGCGGCCGTGCATCCGCCGGTGTCATAACTACATACCCTTTATTCAAGTTACTACTGTAAAGATTTGTACAGCGAATAACATTGATTATCTCTTTACAATGCCACATTGTCAAGGGGTAGGATATATTAGGCAGTAAGTGAACACTCAGTCTTTGAAGTTAATGTGTTGGAAGCAGGAAAAATGGGCAAGCGTAAGGATATGAGCAACTTTGACAAATGGCCAAAATGTAATGGCTAGATGACTGGGTCAAAGCATCTCCAAAATGGCAAAGTTCTTGTGGAGTCTTTAGGGCGTGCAGTGATTAATACCTACCAAAAGTGGTCCAAGGAAGGACAACTGGTGACCCGGAGACAGGGTCATGGGCACCCAAGGCTCATTAATTCTGTAGCACAAATTGCTGATAAAGTTAATGCTGGCTAAGATAGAAAGGTGTCAAAACACACATTGCATCGCAGCTTGCTGGGTATAGGGCAGCATAGCCACAGACCGGTCACAGTGCCCATGCTGACCCCCTGTCCACTGCTGAAAGCGCCTACAATGGGCAGAGTGTCAGAACTGGACTATGGAGCAATGAAAGGTGGTGGCCTGGCTAATGTTATCGCTTATCAATATAATATATATAATAGAATAAACAATAGTCAATCCTAGGACATAATGAGGCGGCACTCCGGAACTTAAATGCAAAAAGGTTTTACTTGATTCTCACCGATTGACTGTTGTTTATTCTACTACAATTCCCCTGGAGGGCACCTGGGAAACCTTCACATTTGCTTGGACTGCGAGTGCCGGTTCATCCATTATTTCAGTGTATATATTTGTTGATATATATATATATATATTAGGGGTGAGCGGGTTCGGATTTCTGAAATCCGAACCCCCCCGAGCCCCCCCGATCCGAGTCCGATCCGAGTCAGGCTCGACTTTTCCCGCCTGACTCGGATTCTGAAATCGAGGCAAAACATCATCTTCCCGCCTTCCGAGTCTCGCGGGTTTTGGATCCTATATAAGGTACCCACGTCGGCGCCATTTTCTCACTCGGCTGTGGACAGTGAAGAGGGAGGGTGGGAGTTAGGGCTGTGTAGTGTAGTGTAGTGCTGCTGTTGTCCACTACTTCAAAGTCCATAGGGGCTGGCTGGACTGTGTTGTGCAGTCAGTTCTCCATAGGGGCTGTGTCCACTCCAAAGTCCTGTGCAGTGTCCCAGTCCTAAAGAGGTGCTGTAGTGTTGTCCAGGGGGTGCTCTGTCCATCAGGGGTGCTCCCCCCAAGTGCTAAAAAAATAATATATTTTCTGTGTTTGTGAATTGTGTGCGCATTAGCCGCACGTGCATCAACAAAGTAGTGCCAAGCGTGCGCCTGTGTCATAAGTAAAGGGCCGGCTGGCTTGACCGTTAAGGGTGCTGTAACCCCCGAAAGTACACTCCAGTCCAAACCAAAAAAAAAATTATTTTCTGTGTTTGTGAATTGTGTGCGCAGTAGCCGCACGTGCATCAACAAAGTAGTGCCAAGCGTGCGCCTGTGTCATAAGTAAAGGGCCGGCTGGCTTGACCGTTAAAGGGTGCTGTAACCCCCAAAGTACACTCCAGTCCAAACCAAAAAAAAAATTATTTTCTGTGTTTGTGAATTGTGTGCGCAGTAGCCGCACGTGCATCAACAAAGTAGTGCCAAGCGTGCGCCTGTGTCATAAGTAAAGGGCCGGCTGGCTTGACCGTTAAAGGGTGCTGTAACCCCCAAAGTACACTCCAGTCCAAACCGAAAAAAAATTATTTTCTGTGTTTGTGAATTGTGTGCGCAGTAGCCGCACGTGCATCAACAAAGTAGTGCCAAGTGTGCGCCTGTGTCATAAGTAAAGGGCCGGCTGGCTTGACCATTAAAGGGTGCTGTAACCCCCGAAAGTACACTCCAGTCCAAACCAAAAAAAAAATTATTTTCTGTGTTTGTGAATTGTGTGGGCTGTAGCCGCACCTGCATCCTTAAAGCAGCTGCGACAAGCGTGCGTCTGTCTGTTAAAGGGTGGTGACACCCTCAAAGTGTGCTACACAAACAATTAAAATATTGTTCTTTTTTTTTCGGTCTTTGTGAATTGTGTGGGCTGTAGCCGCACCTGCATCCTTAAAGCAGCAGCGACAAGCGTGCGTCTGTCTGTTAAAGGGTGGTGACACCCTCAAAGTGTTCTACACAAACAATTAAAATATTGTTCTTTTTTTTCGGTCTTTGTGAATTGTGTGGGCTGTAGCTGCACCTGCATCCTTAAAGCAGCAGCGACAAGCGTGCGTCTGTCTGTTAAAGGGTGGTGTAACTCTCAAAGTGCTCCAAAAAATAAAAAACTATTTTTTTTATGTGTTTGTGACTTGTGTGCGATGTAGCCGCACTTGCATCCTCAAAGCAGCAGCGACAAGCGTGCGTCTGTCTGTTAAAGGGTGGTGACACCCTCAAAGTGTGCTACACAAACAATAAAAATATTCTTCTTTTTTCTGTCTTTGTGAATTGTGTGGGCTGTAGCCGCACCTGCATCCTTAAAGCAGCAGCGACAAGCGTGCGTCTGTCTGTTAAAGGATTACATCGGTGACAGCATCCAAGTAGGCATGTCAGACAGTCCGTACCTGTACTGGCAGGAAAAAGAAGCAATTTGGAGGTCCCTGTACAAACTGGCTCTATTTTACCTGAGTTGCCCCCCCTCCAGTGTGTACTCCGAAAGAGTGTTTAGTGCAGCCGGGAACCTTGTTAGCGAAAGGCGTAGGAGGTTGCTTCCACAAAATGTGGAGAAGATGATGTTCATAAAATGAATGATCAACTCTTCCAGGGAGACCAGCCTCCAGAACGTACAGAGGGACCTGTGGTTCCAGCAGGGACGAATTAATACTCTGTGAGGATGAGGATGTACATAACACTGAAGAGGGTGAGGAATCTGTGGATGAGGAGGATGAGGACGACTTCTTGCCTCCGTAGAGCCAGTTTGTGCAGGGACAGATTAATTGCCAGCTTGTTTTGTGGGGGCCCAAACGAACCAATCATTTCAGCCACAGTTGTGTGGCAGACCCTGGCGCTGAAATGATTGGTTTGTTAAAGTGTGCATGTCCTGTTTATACAACATAAGGGTGGGTGGGAGGGCCCAAGGACAATTCCATCTTGCACCTCTTTTTTTTCTTTGCATTATGTACAGTTTGGGGCCTAGTTTTTCAATGCCATCCTGTCTGCCACTGCAGTTTCACGCCTAGATGGGTCACGTGTTTGTGCCGCCCACTCGTGTCGCTTAGCATAGTCATCCAGCTACCTCGGTGCAACCTTTTGGACATAAAAACACTATTGTGAGGTGTGAGGTATTCAGAATAGACTGGAAATGAGTGGAAATTAAGGTTATTGAGGTTAATAATAGCATAGGAGCAGAAAAACCTACAAATTCTGTGATTTTAGCTGTTTTTATGCTTTTTTTCAAAAAAATACAGATCCAAAACACAAAACCCAGAACCCAAAACACGGAAGGGTGGTTTTGGCAAAACCAATCCAGATCCAAAACACGAAGAAAGATCCAGATCCAAAACCAAAACACGAAAAGTGGCCGGTGCACACCCCTAATATATATATATATTAGGTGTGTGCACCGGCCACTTTTCGTGTTTTGTGTTTTGGTTTTGGATCTGGATCTTTCTTCGTGTTTTGGATCTGGATTGGTTTTGCCAAAACCACCCTTCCGTGTTTTGGGTTCTGGGTTTTGTGTTTTGGATCTGTATTTTTTTTAAAAAAAGCATAAAAACAGCTAAAATCACAGAATTTGTTGGTTTCTCTGCTCCTATGCTATTATTAACCTCAATAACCTTAATTTCCACTCATTTCCAGTCTATTCTGAACACCTCACACCTCACAATAGTGTTTTCATGTCCAAAAGGTTGCACCGAGGTAGCTGGATGACTATGCTAAGCGACACGAGTGGGCGGCACAAACACGTGACCCATCTAGGAGTGACACTGCAGTGGCAGACAGGATGGCAGTTAGAAAAACTAGGCCCCAAACTGTACATAATGCAAAGAAAAAAAAGAAGTGCAAGATGGAATTGTCCTTGGGCCCTCCCACCCACCCTTATGTTGTATAAACAGGACATGCACACTTTAACAAATCGATCATTTCAGCGCCAGGGTCTGCCACACAACTGTGGCTGAAATGATTGGTTCGTTTGGGCCCCCACAAAACAAGCTGGCAATTAATGTGTCCCTGCACAAACTGGCTCTACGGAGGCAAGATGTCATCCTCATCCTCCTCATCCACCGATTCCTCACCCTCTTCAGTGTGTACATCCTCATCCTCACAGAGTATTAATTCGTCCCTGCTGGAACCACAGGTCCCTCTGTACGTTCTGGAGGCTGGTCTCCCTGGAAGAGTTGATAATTCATTTTATGAACATCATCTTCTCCACAGTTTGTGGAAGCAACCTCCTACGCCTTTCGCTGACAAGGTTCCCGGCTGCACTAAACACTCTTTCGGAGTACACACTGGAGGGGGGGCAACTCAGGTAAAATAGAGCCAGTTTGTACAGGGACCTCCAAATTGCTTCTTTTTCCTGCCAGTACAGGTACGGACTGTCTGACATGCCTACTTGGATGCTGTCACCGATGTAATCCTTTAACAGACAGACGCACGCTTGTCGCTGCTGCTTTGAGGATTCAAGTGCGGCTACAGCCCACACAATTCACAAAGACAGAAAAAAAAAAAGAATATTTTTATTGTTTGTGGAGCACACTTTGAGGGTTACACCACCCTTTAACAGACAGACGCACGCTTGTCGCTGCTGCTTTGAGGATGCAAGTGCGGCTACAGCCCACACAATTCACAAAGACAGAAAAAAGAAGAAGAATATTTTAATTGTTTGTGTAGAACACTTTGAGGTGTCATCACCCTTTAACAGACAGACGCACGCTTGTCGCTGCTGCTTTAAGGATGCAGGTGCGGCTACAGCCCACACATTTCACAAAGACCGAAAAAAAAGAACAATATTTTAATTGTTTGTGTAGAACACTTTGAGGGTGTCACCACCCTTTAACAGACAGACGCACGCTTGTCGCTGCTGCTTTGAGGATGCAGGTGGAATCTAGACGGGATTTGGAACCGAGGACACACTACCTCCATCAATTGTCTAAATCCCACTGCACTAATGTCGGATACCGGACGCACGTCTAACACCAACATAGCAGTCAAGGCCTCAGTTATACGTTTTGCTTCAGGATGACTGCTGTCGTACTTCATCCTCATCGCTAGGGACTGTTGGAGGGTCAATTGTTTAGTAAAAGTAGTGATGTTCCTACTTCCTCTCTGGGATGATGAACAACTCCCAGCAGCAGCAACAGCACTAGGAGGAAGAGGTTCTTGATCTTTCCCTATTTTATTTTTATCGGAGAAAGTTTGGTCCTCCATTTATGTTATATTGATATATATACGTGCGGCTAAAGCGCACACAAACACAGAAAATATTATTTTATTTTTGCTGGAGAGTAGTGCACTTTGTGGGTTACACCACCCTTTAAGAAATGAGCCAGCCGGCTCTTTACTTATGGGACACAGGCGCACGCTTGGCGCTGCTCCTTTGTTGATGCACGTGCAGCCACAGTGCACACAATTCACAAACACAGAAAATAATTTTTTTTTTGGTTTGGACTGGAGTGTACTTTCGGGGGTTACAGCACCCTTAACGGTCAAGCCAGCCGGCCCTTTACTTATGACACAGGCGCACGCTTGGCACTACTTTGTTGATGCACGTGCGGCTACTGCGCACACAATTCACAAACACAGAAAATAATTTTTTTTTAGGTTTGGACTGGAGTGTACTTTCGGGGGTTACAGCACCCTTAACGGTCAAGCCAGCCGGCCCTTTACTTATGACACAGGTGCACGCTTGGCACTACTTTGTTGATGCACGTGCGGCTACTGCGCACACAATTCACAAACACAGAAAATAATTTTTTTTTGGTTTGGACTGGAGTGTACTTTCGGGGGTTACAGCACCCTTTAACGGTCAAGCCAGCCGGCCCTTTACTTATGACACAGGCGCACGCTTGGCACTACTTTGTTGATGCACGTGCGGCTACTGCGCACACAATTCACAAACACAGAAAATAATTTTTTTTTTGGTTTGGACTGGAGTGTACTTTCGGGGGTTACAGCACCATTAACGGTCAAGCCAGCCGGCCCTTTACTTATGACACAGGCGCACGCTTGGCACTACTTTGTTGATGCACGTGCGGCTACTGCGCACACAATTCACAAACACAGAAAATAATTTTTTTTTGGTTTGGACTGGAGTGTACTTTCGGGGGTTACAGCACCCTTTAACGGTCAAGCCAGCCGGCCCTTTACTTATGACACAGGCGCACGCTTGGCACTACTTTGTTGATGCACGTGCGGCTACTGCGCACACAATTCACAAACACAGAAAATATATTATTTTTTTAGCACTTGGGGGGAGCACCCCTGATGGACAGAGCACCCCCTGGACAACACTACAGCACTCCTTTAGGACTGGGACACTGCACAGGACTTTGGAGTGGACACAGCCCCTATGGAGAACTGACTGCACAACACAGTCCAGCCAGCCCCTATGGACTTTGAAGTAGTGGACACAGCCCCTATTAACAACAGCAGCACAGCACAACACAGCCAGCCCCTATGGACTTTGAAGTAGTGGACAACAGCAGCACTACACTACACTACACTACACAGCCCTAACTCCCACCCTCCCTCTTCACTGTCCACAGCCGAGTGAGAAAATGGCGCCGACGTGGGTACCTTATATAGGATCCAAAACCCGCGAGACTCGGAAGGCGGGATGATGACGTTTTGCCTCGATTTCAGATCCGAGTCAGGCGGGAAAAGTCGAGCCTGATTCGGATCGGACTCGGATCGGGGGGGCTCGGATTTCAGAAATCCGAACCCGCTCACCCCTAATATATATATATATATATACACACACACACACACACACACACACACATATATATATATATATAAACTTGGACAAGCACCACACATGACCATGTACAAAATATGGAGTGCACAGCATCTAAGAAATTGCCAGGTTTACAAAAAAAAGAAGGCTCATCACTGAGTTTTATCAATGAAAAGTTTCAAGAAAAAAAGGGTACACCTATTCAAATATAGGTGTCGGGATCTAATCAAACAGTGTGTAACCAGTCATCCTGCAGAGCAGTGACCTGATGCTGTTCGGTTAACTGGTTATGAAGGTTATGAAGGTGAAAAAGGTATTTGGATGTTATTATGGTTTTATTAGATGATTTGGATAATAGAGAAATTTATGTCAGAATCTTTCTTAGTAGAATGTTAAATAACTATAAACTACATATTTCATTTGAGTGATAATAGAATATCTAGGTTCCAAAAAAAAAACAACTTTCTTTTTCTGCTTCAACTTTATCAAAAGTTTTTATCAAATAACATTGGGCAGTTTTTAAACAAATTTGTGAAAAAGAAAATAAAGGAAAGTTTATAGATTAAGAATTTAGTTGCTGATAGCAGAATTATCAAACCTGCTGACAACCGTGATGGTTTAATGGTTCATAATATGAATGACTATCTAGTTGGAGCATACAGTCAATTAAATATATATTTTTTAATTCAGTGCTGATGCAGCAGTAACTAGAAAGAGGATAGTCGATGGATCAGATTGTAACTGTACCTTGGATTGACAGTGTCACCTGTGAACTCATGTCTAGGAATGGGTGATGTAGGACAGCATATTCCAACTGGCTGTAAGGACTGTTACCACCAGATCAGCGATTAAAAAAATTCTTACAATTTGATAAATATATAAACTCCTTATTTGTACAAGGAAACAGGAGAAAAATTGTAAAAATGTTAAACCCTTAGTTTTTTATAGTTACAATTTTTATACCACACTATGGGCATAATTACAGCTTATATGACCTCTATGGAAGTCTGAAGTCAAGTATGGTGGTTCGTGGAGGAGTTCAGGTTACACCATATATTCAGAGACACAGATTATACAAATACATTCAGGACCCAGATTATTTTTATTTTTGGATCTTTATTAATTATTATGCTACCAGCACCTTCCTGTTGTGTGTTAACATGTTTTAATACAATAAATGTTATGACTGATATGTTCTCATAGCATATTATTCTAGTGATAACTATTATAGCCTATATATTTTTTTCTTTCTGTTAACGCTGGATGTTTGTGCTGCTATACCTAATGTTATCACCAAGCCATGGCTTGCACTGTTCTCACTCTGCACCTCATTACAGTTAGGTACAGTAGTAGATTGTACTCACCAGCTTATGTATTTCACATTCTAAGTTCTGTATACAGTCAAGTTTCCTCTTGCGGCAACGCTGGGCAGCTATCCTGTTTTTGCTTCGGCGCCGGACATCGTGAATGAATTCCAACTGTTCTGAGGTCAGCTTGTGCATCTTTATCATCATCTGAAAATCATTGCGTGGAAGATCTGTGATTTGATCAATGGGAAAGGGCAACTTAACCTACATGATAGAAAAAAAGAATGATTAATGGTTTATTGGTATTCACAAAGTTTCTAATCTCGGTGTACACGTGCAAACAGCTTCTGTAGCACACATTTAATTTGGTTATTAATGCTGGAAAATATATCTGCGCATCTGGCTGTGTGTATTGGCAGTCAGACGCCCATACACTTGCTGCAGGGACCGCTGGTGACTGATAGCTCAACTGGCTGGGCAAATTCAAATGCCCACCCAGTTGTGATGTCAGGGAATACACATCAAGCG
Organism: Taudactylus pleione; assembly: GCA_031769625.1. Classification (NCBI taxonomy): domain Eukaryota; kingdom Metazoa; phylum Chordata; class Amphibia; order Anura; family Myobatrachidae; genus Taudactylus; species Taudactylus pleione. The sequence continues at coordinate 26,033,911 of JAUIMM010000014.1, forward strand.
GCTGATCGGTAAGTTTGTATATCTTACCTGAAAAGCCACTGTGTCGGCGTGGATACCTCAGCACAGTGTGTACCCAGCTTTAGACTCTTTGGGGATATTTATTAAGTGCTGCGGATGCGCTGATTGGTCAATTCGTAGCAGTTCCCAAGCTCTGGCAATCAGCATGTTCCCATTCATTCCTATGGAGAGTGTCCCCCGAGTGACCTCTTATTCACAACAGGGCTCCGAGAGGAGCAGTAGCAGTGGTTTTATTGTGTTGGCTATAGGGTAAGAAAATTTGTAGTGCTGCTCTGTCTCTATTCTTTTGCTTGTTTATACACATTTGCATCCACTTTAGATGTTGTATCCATTCATAAGCTTATGACAACATACACAGAGCAGGGAAAGACGCCATCAGCGAAGAAAGCAAAACAAGGTGACTTTGAAGACAATTGTGTCAAAATCATAGAACTACTGCATCAAATGTGACTGCAGAATTCAATATTCATCTTGAAGTCCCGGTTTCCACAAAAACAATCTGATGAGAGCTTCAGAAAACCACAATGCTAAAAGGTGAAAAAATAGTTACAGGAATATAAAATCTGGATGTCTGAAGCTTATGGGTCCTCCTTCATGCAGTTCCCTAGATCAGGCCATGTGGAGAATGCCCAGGGAAACCTATAATCTTAAATGCATTATTCCAACTGTTAAACATGAAAGTGGACCGGTGACGGTTTGGGCAGCAATATCTTGACATTATGCATATTCTGAAATTCTATCTTTGTTTGATGAGCATGAAGATGAACTTATTTTCTTTGGCCAGCACAGTCTTCAACCTAAATATCATCAAACCATTATGGTCATTAGAGAATAGGGGTTTATGTATCAAGCAGTGAAAAGCGTGGCATAGTGGACCAGTGGAGAAGTTGCCCATAGCAACCAATCAGCTCCTACCTATTATTTTATAGACTGTACTTGATAAATGCTACTCCAAAGCTGATTGGTTGCTATGGGTTACTTCTCCACTGGTCCACTCTTTTCACTGCCTGATACATAGACTCCAGAGTGAGAAGCTGATTCCCTTCTCTATAATCTCTATAGCAACTTGAAGATGATATTCATGAGGGATGCAGTCAGGAAGCAGACGGTCAAAATGCTGACCGCCGGCTTCCCGACTGTCAAATCCCTTGCAGGGTTCTAATGACAGGCGTTGAAATCCTGATGCCTGTCATTATACCTACGCCAGGAGCCCGACATACCGATTGAAGGTAAGCCAGACGGTGACCGCGGACAGTTGCTAGGGTGGAAGGGTTTGGTTAGGGGCTCCCGGGGGGGACTTAGGGCTAGTTACCCCTTGGGAGGGTTAGGCTAGGGGAGGGGGGGGGGTTAGGCACCCCCCTGGGAGACTTAGGGTGCCCACACACATAGCGACATTTTAAACGATTTGGCCGATTTCGACGAATCGGGTAAAAAAAAGTACAAATCGTGAGTTTATACTCACGAGCATGATGCAGATGCGCGTCCCCGCTCGTCATACATCGCATCTTCTGATCTGCCGTACTGTAGGGCAGATTAGCCAATCTGGGATACAATGCATTGGCTGCAAGATAGATTTTTAGTCAGATTGGACATTTTTAACTCCAAATCGTGATCACGATGGCAAGGGAGCTCCCGTGAAAGTTCATGAGGAAATTGGCCATAAAATCGCATCGTGAGGACATCGGTATGTGTGTGGGCACTTTTAGGTTTAGGCTGTGGGGAAAGGGGGGGTTAGGTTTAGGCACCCCTAAGGGAGGGTTAGGGGGCGGGGGTAGGGTTAGTGATACTTACCCTAAATCCCTTGTTGGGATTTCCACTGTTGCCGGGCTGCCGGTGTCGGGATTTGAACCGCAGGCCTTACAGCCAACGGTCATTCAAACTGATTCCATTCATGAAGAGTGGTAACATTCCACTGGACACTATGTAAAACTTGATGTGGGTCTATTCCCAGATGTATACACAAGCTGTATTACAGGCAAATAAGCCATATCCATATTAATCAAGAAATTACCATCTTTCACAACTGTTTCTATTTTTGTGCTCATCCCCCTCTATGTCCTGCTGCATAAAATGATGCCTTCCTATTATACAATATTTTATGTGATTAAATATAATAGGTGTACACAAAGGGCACTTCATATCATTACATATGGACAGATTACTGTGTGATAGAAAATTTAGACTGTAAGCTCCTCAGGGTCAGGCATGAACTACTAAATATTCTCTGTAAAGTGCTCAGGAATATGATGATGTCATACAAATAAGAGATACTAATAATAAAAGCAGTTTCAAGAATAACTGAATAATGGCAGTTTGCAGTGGCCGTTTAGTCCAGTTTAGGGTGCACGATTAGGATTGGAAAGCAAGCAAATACCATTACTGCAAGCAAATGGTAAAAGTGTGCCCAATACACAATGTTCTGGGTTTATTTAACTCATTTGGTAGCTGTCAAATAGGTGTTCAGGGAAGAAACTAATACAAACAAATTTAGAGAGAAAATGTTAAATTCAAAATTGTGTCCTCTGTAGAAAAAATATAAAAAACTGACAGTATGGACCAGTCCTTCAAAGGAGGAACAAATGAAACAGGGAAATTTATCAAATCTTGGAGAGAGATAAAGTGGAGGAGTTGACATAGCAGCCAATCAGCTTCTACCTGTCACCTTACAAGCTGTGATAGAAAAATGACAGTTAGGAGCTGATTGGTTGCTATGAGCAACTTCATATATCTCTCCAAGATTTCCTAAATCTACCCCATAGTCTAAACCCAATGTAATAGTTTGGCTCTGTACCAAGGCAATGTGTACAAGCACAGTGTTTAAAAAGTGCATAGTTCCAACAGGTAGAAATCCAATGCTCTTTATTAGCTGATTTTAGGTTACTAGTAAATTGCAGCCAATTCCCATTTTCCCTCTCCTCTCTCTCTGTTTAATGTTCTGTGCTATTATACTAAATGATTCCAAAACCATATAATGGGAAAACATCCACATTCTATGTAATTAAATATAAATATCCCCAATGTAATCAGTGTTCTACCCAGGCTGTTTTCTGCGGGTGCATCGTCCAGCAGGAACAGCCTACCGCCCGGCAGTTCCACCCGCCCCAATGCACCGCATTCCCAGTCACCATCAATGTGTCCCTGTTGCCACGGACACGGATGCCTAATGCGACACCGAGCTGCACCGACGTCACGTTCTTGACAATGGAGGCTCTGTGTCAGCCGGCAATAAGGACATGTTAGTGTAGGTTCCAGGTGACGGGACATGGCGCATTGGGGGGGGGGGGTGCCGGGTAGGCGACACGGTATTGGGGCAGAGGATGTGGCATTGGGGTGGGGAGTAGTTGTCCATCACAGTGCAGGGGCGGTGTCAGGCTGGAGGGCAAAGATCCCTCCTCCTGTATAAAAGTTCAGGCAGGAACAGTCACTTGAACTGATTTAAGAGAGCCTGCAAGTGGAGCCAGTATCTGTAGAGCTGTATAAACAATATATTCTGTGTAGCCTGCAAGTGGGGACAGTATCTGGGCATCTAAGAAGAAGATAATTAATATATAAATTGTTATTTCAAGTTTAAGTCATTATAAGGTCAGGATTTAAAACCTTTTATTACTGCGAAGGCCCCCACACGGCTACTTTTTGATACCACCCGGCTGGAAAAACTTTCTGTGGAGAACACTGGTAATATTAATGCAGTAATTATATGTATGTATTGGCATAGTGTGGGTGACAGCTTTCCTGGTATAGTGCTGAATTTTGCTACAGGATAGTGTTAAATCAGAATGTTATTTCCTGTTATTTCAGCATACTCTTGAGGGCCAAGAGCTTCAAACTAGTATTAAATAGATCATAAGGGTATTATATGTATATATGAGAGAGAGGTGGCAGAACTATGGGAGACAATGGAGGCGCCAGGCTCCAGCTCTGAAGGGGCACCTCCTCCATTGTGTACAGTCATGGCTGCCCAATACATGGCACCCCTTCTGGGCACCTAAGAAGCCACCATACACTAGTGGAGAGCTCCATGTCAGACCACCAGCTGCTGCCTTCGTCTATCTATAGCCTGTCTGCATGCGAATTGCTACATTACAGTGTCATCGGCTGTGATGGGGGAGGGGGCACCAAATTATAAATCTGCATCTGGAATGAATTTATGCGAGAGAGAGAGAGAGAGAGAGAGAGAGAGAGAGAGGTGTGTTGGTCAAAAAGATGTCTTAATATATCATATTCTATATGTAATGCATACCAACCTATAACATTTTTAAATTGAATGTGATTTGAACATTGACAAATGTTGCAAACACTATTATTGTAGTACCTGTTTTTTGCCACAAGAGAGCAGTGATTGTGTATTTTTAAAGAATGGTAATTCACTAGCTCAATTATGTAAATGTATACCAGAAAGTGTGACTTTTACTCAAATAATTCAGCAGCGTATGTTTATTGGCAGGCAAATAAGGTAACTTACAGACATCCTGCAGGTAGCTGTATGATTCATACAGAAACACTTGGTTTTGATTCAAATCTGTTTTAGCAAGACACTTTTTGAGTGCTAGAATTCCTTACAGTCTATTTAAAGTACACTGTGGTTGAGGTTTAATACTTATTGAAAGGAAATAAGCTCATATGTTTTTTTGTCTTTATTTAACAATACGTAGGGATAGATGTTAACACCAGGTACTTGTGGCATGCAATGATGTCATCAATTACTCAGGTACGCCAAGGAGAGTTTAGCCCTGAAGATCAGATACACAAGTGTTGCATACCAGATTGAAAAGTGCGGTCATCTGGTTCGATCTAGTCCCATTGCATTGCAACTAAAGACGCATTTTTGGCAAAAAAGACGCCCAGCGCTAGCAGAGTTGCACGGACCTGGCATCCCGCGCTGTGTGTCGTATTGAGGCTAGATGTATGAGGACACATCTGTAGTGTGACTGCTGAAGTGGAGTAAAAGAGCATGGTGGACATATGTAATGACATGAAAACATACAGTTATTTCAGGTGTGTTATTCTATTCAGTAATATACAGATTTGGATATTAGGTGAAATAGTGGGCTTACTCTGTCTCTTAGGTGGCCACACTTTGCACTCACCTGCATGCTTTGCCGGATCATATGGGAGACTGTAAATCGCGTCATCATGATTTTGCAAATAGTGGCATTGTACAACGAAAGGCAGGTCCATGATGGCCCAGTCCTAGTGATGGGCCTCTTCCACACACACATCAATAATTAATTTATTCAAATACATACTATATAATGGGCACATATACTTTCAAACCTCTAAATTGCGCACCTTTTACAATTGTGAGTGAATGTATCTGTGAAAGTGAGCATGCCATGCCACAGAGGATCACTTAGTCATTGTAAGCCATGTGTGTGATTGTACAGGACGACGCTAGAGGGACCATTGAGCTGATCCATTGTATGAGTCCTGGAAGAGCCTGGACTTTGCTTCCTTTCACACAAGACTAGACTTTGTACCTCTGTAGTATGTGATATCAGCTACATCAGACACCCAAACAGACACAGAGCACTGCACTTTACACAGGACAGCTAACCTTAGACTTGATGGTGTGTACATCGATCACCCATAGTGTTTGGCAACAATGATTTTACTAGCTTCCTTAAAGGAAAATCTCCACTATTTCTTTAGCATGGTTTATTTCTCTATACAGGTACTCTAGTGATTGCCTCCTTTATACATCTCTAGTCATATATACCCTTTGGGAGCAATTATAATTGGCATGTAATAGTCATTCCTGTAAGTGCGTTTACTTTCCATTCCTATTCATTTAGTGACTATCTATACTCTTATGTATTTGCTTTAAATAAAAACCAGTTTCTGTAAGGAGCTGGATGCTGAACAAAAAAGCAAAAACATGACAGTTTAATGGATCCATGAGAAACGTCGCACTGACTCTCCTGTATAAATTACATATAAGTGCTTAGCAGTAATGTACTCAGTGACAGAGCCAAGCATGGAGAGGCTCCTATATTACACAGTGAGATACCGCCATGGATTATCCAATTGGTGTGAAGGCAGGTTAAGCACAAGCACACAAGGACAAGCACACACACCACAGGGAATCACACTGTGTGGCATATGTAGGAGTTTGGTGAGTCATACATTTATATGAGACACAAAGTGGCTTAGCATAAGCAGGAGAAGGCCTCCTGTGTTTCATGATTCTCTCATAACAGTATGGCTTTTACCACTAACTAAGTTTGGTTTCCTCCATAATGATGTACATAGATTACTTAATAGAAATAGGTTTTTATATAGGTAATTAAATAATACAGATGTGTTTTCACTCGTCTTTGCTGCAGTCGCATCAAACAGTCTCTCTTGGCGCGCCAGGTCTTGGGAGATTCTACTAGCGCCAGACGTCTTTTTCGCTGAAAAGTCGCAACGCAATGCGACTAGGACGCACCAGCAGACTCTGCTGATTAATTTGATATGCAACACTTGTATACCTGTGTGAGATATGCCTGATGTTATAAATTAACACGGTTATAAAAGATACTCAGCTATGCCCTTGGTGTATAGAAACAGGTTCTCACCAATAGCTATGCTACAGATACCCACTCAGTTCTGTTAGAGTCTGCACTCCAGTTTCCCAGTAATTAGAGTGTTAAAGATAGCTGCAGATGTAATTTTAACACTGGCAAATACTACGAAAATGTAAAACGGCACCCGCAGTCAGTGTAAAGCCCGGCGTACTTTAATCTGATTGTTGGCGCCGGTTTACATTTTCATCTGCATTAAACCGGGAAGTTGTTAGCCGCTGCTTATAAATAAAGCCCTAAGGCCCACCGGCCAGAGAATGACGGACTCTTCTGCATTTATATTTTTATATGCAGGCAACTACACTGAATGTCCTTTGTTTTTCAATTTCTAAGAAAATAAGCTTTATTTGTGTGCAATATGTATTGTTGATGGCACATATTGAATTCATTTTATGGTTATGTATTGAACTTTTATTAATTTGCCTCATTGAAGACTTAGGGCCTGATTCTGAGATACATGCAATCCGCACACAAAGCCAATGTTCAAGTAGTTAATCAATTCTTTGCAACTGTGCATGCGTGAAAATTTCAGAGAACCCTAAGGCTCCTGTGTTACATAGAGTGTATGTGCAAAAGGTGCTGTTGCGATCGGTACAGGCGTCATCAGAAATGTTGCGGATAAGTGATAGGCAGTGATTGGGAGGTGTCTAGTAGTGCATGCAAAACTGGTCCATTCAGTGGGCATAGAATGGGAGTGTCACAGGTGTGTCAGTACAAGTGCTGTGTTCACCGCTGCAGGCATAGGAGGCTAAGGACAGACAGAGAAACTGCACCTGCCATAGCGACTGTGCAAGTTTTGATGGTGCGACTGATGGTGGCGTGTAAGGATGCACCATTCGGTATTACAGTGGACAGATCTTGCGTTTTTTAGCATATTTTAGCAGTGTGCATGTTCTGTAGCCAAAGCATGAATCTACAGTAAATTCAGAGTTGTACGCAAATCAGTCGCATCTCCACTTGCAGTAGAATGGGTGTAAATGGTGCCAACATGGCATAAGAACCAAGGATCTATTTAGTGAGGGCATGTAGACAGAACTTTGCTTTGCAGAGCTGTGCATACACAGAGATCGGTTTGACGTCTGATGGATCTCTTAAACCAAGGACAAAGCTAATGCCTGATAGTGATGACAGCTATGGATTGACGTCATACAGTCATATAAATTAGTAACACTCGGCATATGGGCCAATAACCACAGAAGCCATGCATGTGACCATCAACAATTTACCTGCATGTATTCCGTAAGATTATCCAGCAAACTAAATAATCTTCTTGAAATATTTTTACTTCAACCACTTGATAACTAATATTGTTTTCCAACTTGGGACAAATCCAGCATTTACTTACTACTCTCCCAAATATATCATTATCAGTTGGCATTAACCCCCTTGCCCCATTCTCGTGTCCAAGTTACCAGACATGAGCTGTTGGAGAGTTTGGGTTTATAAGAGTAATAGATACTATATTAATAGAGAGGGTGGTTTCCTCAGAGTGGATAACCCCTACAATTGTGCTAGTATACATATACTATGGGTACGGGATGGCGGCACTTGGGATCCTGGCGGTCAGAATCCCAACAGGGTTAGGATGCCGACACCTGTCGGTAGGTATCCTAACCCTCCCTGGTGCCTGAACATACCTCCCCTCCTCCTAGTGCCTAAACCTAACCTCCCCCTCCCCGCACCCTAACCCTCCCCCCTTAGTGCCTAAACCTAACCCACCCCTTAGTGCATAACCCTAAACCGCTACTTACCTTCAGGATTCAGGCTACCAGATGCCGCTGCCGGGAATCTGACAGGTGTTGGGATTCCAGCGCCGGCAGTCTGAGCGCCGGAATCCCCGCAGTCGGGATATTGACCGCATCCCTATACATATATGCTATTATTTTAAATAAATACTAATAACTTGCAAAGTTTATATATGTACTTTTGACACACTGCCATCTCCTTGTCTAAGAAGTTATTTCTGGCAATTATAACCAAAATGATTTCTAATATTGCCCTGCATAATTTAAATGAATAAAAACAGGTAACATTTTGGGGTTTTAGTAAAAGAATTGCATGTTCCACTTTTGGTGGGACGGTCACAATTTTTAACACTGTACTGCAAAGAGGACTGATTGATGGGCGAGTTGGAGGTGGCAAGTGTCTCCACATCCTGCGGTATAAGAATAGGTATAAAATGCCTACCAGGGCTGTGGCCACCCCCCACCCCAACCTGCATTATTTCACTTACATTCAGATTCATACATACATATTTTGCCCATGATCATATGAAAGAGCAAGTATATACCTTCAAAATGTCAGGTTTTGAGAGAGAGGTCTATATTTCATAGTGGAAATGAGATATGACTTCACAATGTAAGGATGTGGCCATGAACTGTGTGGATTAGGGATGTAACCTAAATCATCCCATTTTTCCATTGTGAAGTGTTCGTAATTCAAATCAAAGGTTGTGTATGTTAGAGAATAACATACCTGAAATAACCGAATACTAAATAGGTCCTCCCAGCACCACAAAAGGTGTTAAGCTCACTATATAGCCCCCAGTTCACATAATGCCATACAGAAACCACTTTTCACTAATGACACAGTGCCCCTACGTTGGTGTTGTAGCTATGTGTGGGGGCTCCCTAGTATGTGGGGGCCTGTGGGCGACTGCCCCCCGCCCCTGCCCTGTTGTTAATCCTGCCTGCAACTTAGTCCAATTACATTTTTAAAGCTTTACAGATAGTTGTGCACGTTCCAGTTGTTTCACTGATCTTCTGTGTATTCCATTAAATTGTGATCCATCTGTTGGAATCATCCTAACTGCCTCATGGTTGGGTCTAGCTTTTGAAACACAGAAGTTTCCTGATAGACATAGGCGCACAATAAATGGCACTATAAAAGGAAGCCCTGGAGAGGGAACATGATCTTCTGAGAAAGCCAACGATTACTGGAAGGTGAAGAAATGTGTTAAGCTGCCTGTACTTCGGCTACGGTCCACCATTGGTTCCTAACAGGTATAGCGGAAATTTACAAATATGGGAGTCACAACAAGAAGCCTCTCTAAGGCTGCATTCTATGGAGTTACACACATCCGGTGGGTAAGAGACAATCCCTGCGTGTATATTTATCCTGGAATTTGATCCTTGTGGTCAGGTCAGAGGGATTATGAAGGCTCTGACTGACTTAATAGATATGGATGTCCTAACATGCTTGCTACTAACAATAAGCTTTCAGTGAGTGGACTCCTTATCTGGATAGATATTAAAATACTAATTACCTGTCTACTTACTTATGCAGAACATCTTGCCTTAAAGTTCTGAGACTGCCATAAGAACTGTAATATATGGGATATTAATAATAACTGTTGGTAGACCATCTATACTAATTCCATTATTTAATTTAGAAATTTTATGTGGACACCTGCCATGTGTATATTATTGTCGTTTATTAATATTGCCATTTGTATATTTAAATACATTTTACTGGTCTGACCAACAGTGCTCACTTTTTCTAAATTCTACCCATACAGAAAGCCCTGTCCACATATAACACAGTGCCCCCTATGCTAGCTATGTGTGGGGGCTCCCCAGGATGTAGGAGCCGCCCCGCCTGCCCTGTTGTTAATCCGGCACGGACATCTCTAACCCGTGTTCTCATACACAGGGTCAGGGCCGGTTCTCCCGTTACGCATGGTAAGCAGCTGCGTAAGGCGCCACATAGTGAAGAGCGCCTCAGCTGCGTACCATGTGGGCCGCGGTGTAGACTGTGTCTCTGTGACACAGCTGCACCGCATGTGTAGCACTGACCGGACGAAGTTCGGTCAGCGCTACACAGCACAAACACACAGCCGCCGGAGCCGGCAGCTGTGTGTTTGCTTTAGCAGCTGATGAGAGTCTGACAGACTCTCATCGGCTGCTGCTCCCACTGCCAGAGCCGGACATCTTCCGGCTCCCGCAGTGGGTAATGGGAGTGACGCGTCACTCCCATGACGCGTCACTCCCATAATGCAAAGCGGCGGACGGAGGAGCTGATCTCGGCGGCGGGACCAGGAGCGGGTGTCAGGTAAGTGTGTTTTTTTTTATTTTTTTATTATGTCTTTACTGCGGGGGGGGCGGATTACTACTGGGGGCACTACAAGGGGGGAGGGCTACTGGGAGCACTACAGGGGGGGAATACTACTGGGGGCACTACAAGGGGGGGAATACTACTGGGGGCACTACAAGGGGGGGGAATACTGGGAGCACTACAGGGGGAATACTACTGGGGGCACTACAAGGGGGGGACTACGGGGAGCACTACAGGGGGGGAATACTACTGGGGGCACTACAAGGGGGGAAATACTACTGGGGGCACAACAAGGGGGGGAAAAATACTACTGGGGGCACTACAAGGGGGGGAAATACTACTGGGAGCACTACAAGGGGGGGGAATTACTACTGGGGGCACTACAAGGGGGGGGAATTACTACTGGGGGCACTACAAGGGGGGGAAATACTACTGGGAGCACTACAAGGGGGGGAATACTACTGCGGCACTATATAAGGGGCTTACTACTGGGGGCACAAGGGGCACCGCACTGGGGGGCCACTACCGGGGGCACTGCATAGGAGGGGGCGCCAAAAAAATACTCTCTTACCAAAAAATTTGGGCTAGGGCCGGCCCTGCACAGGGTCTGGCTCAGCGATGTCACAGCAGCTCTGGCTACAGTCTCAGCATTTTGAAATGCATAATTTCTTATTAGGATACATACATCCTAAAGATGTGGTCAGTGGCTTCTGATGATTATAATGAAGTTGTAAGTTCATTTACTAAAAATAATAAAATACTATATTAAACTTTAATTTTCAACAAATCTGCAGTGGAATGTCAGGTTAATTCTGAATATATTACCTTCAAGTGTCATTTTTAAAAATTCCAGTTTGCCGTGTTATGTACATGTTCCAGTTTATTAGAAACCCTCCTACTCACAGCATGAGACTTATCCCCCGATTGTGTTTGACAGCGATCAGGCAACAGGAGATCTCACAGCGTCAGGAACTACAAGTGGACCAAGCCACGGTTATCCTATCATGTGACACAGTCTACATGAGATCATAGTATATTCCCTCTTTCGGACCTTCTAGGGTCCAATCGCTGTCACATGACCGCTTTCATTTTATAAGCAAAGTTAACTAATAATATATACAGAAAATATACTTGGGATTACCAGAGGTTTTTAAAAATTAGTTCAGAAATCATATGGTCTGTTCTCATAGTTACAAACATCAAATTAATGGTCTATAAAAAAAAAAAAAAAAAAAGATATTGGTCAAATATTGTCTAACAATCCAATTCATTAGTTGTACTTCTCTGTTTGTTCACTTCAGTTTTGGTTTGGCAGTTTCCCTATGTGGGGGCGGTAAAAGCTGCTATTCTTTTGGCTGCTGGAGAGTATTGTGTCTGAATGATGAGTGTAAAGACAAAAACATTAATTCAGAGACAAGTTACTAATTGTCATAAATCTTAACAATGTATTGTACATTTGTTAAAGGAATGTACTGGTTTGTACATGCTCAGCTATAAAAAATAAAATAAAAAAACTCAGTGCTCTGTCTGTCTGGCTTTCCTCTGCCCTTTTCTTTGTATTTCTGCTATACTTTGGTACGACACAAAGTTTCTATTTTACTAGAATTGTTTCCAGTGCACTAAACACAGCAAAGTTGTATCCAGAAGTGAAATAAACAACGCCGTTGAAAATAAAAGGCATTGCAGAAAAGCACAAAGTCAGAAGGATAAAACGGTGTAGTTGGCAAAAGCTGTAGGAGGCCAAGGTACAAGCCAGTAAATGAAATTAATGTGAAGTTGTAAAACCAATTTAAGGACAGATAAAATTTTCCGTGAGTTGAGTCACGCGGTCTGTTCCGGAGATGTGTGTTAACTGCTGACTCCTTCCGGCAGACGTCGGGGCTCTTGTGCGCATGCGTGACCTGTAGGTCATGCATGCACTCTAGCGTCACTCGTGACCTGTAGGTCACACATGCAGTGTGATACACTTCGGGGAGACAGCTGATTTTCAGATCAGCTGTCACCGCGCCGGAGCAATGATGAATTGCTCCGGCACTCTCATCGAATTAGAATGTTAATTATTGGGGTCCAATAATTAACATCATGACTAGACCCCTAAAAGTGAAGTTTAAGCATAAAATACTATTGGGCCTATTCATCATTACATAATTATCACAAGTGATAATTATGTTTTAAACTCGCTACGAGTTTAAAAATCTTTTTGAGGCATTCATCATGCTTCCCTAACAAAAGTATCACTTCCGAAAAGCTGGTCTTCCCCCGTGGCTGCCGGTGTCCATAAAGAATCCTCCCCCACTGCTGCTGCTTCTGCTGCTCTATGTACCCTCCCCCTGCTGCTGCTCTATTTGACTTGCGGCCGCCGGTATATTTTCTGGTCCCCTTTCCCTCCGTGGCAGCCGGTGTCCATCACTTCCCCCTTAAGACCACCAGCGTCCATCCCTCCCCCCTCCCTCCCGGCCACCGGTGTCCATCCCTCATCTCCTCCCCGCAGCCGCTGAAGGTGGTGACAGAATAGATCCCTCGGCTGCACAGTTTGTGAATAGTATTGGATGCTGTACGCCATCTCAGAGAGGTGTACAGTATCACTGTCAAATTCCGAAATTATCGGGGCAGAATTGTAAACAGGAAATATCAGTGATTTCTCCTGTGTTACATGCTTAATGAATAGCCCTGAGCCTTAATTTTTAAATGTTACATTTCACCCTCTTTTGTGAAAATTAAGGGATGATGAATAGACCCAATAATGACTGTTGGTTTATAACAGGCTTATTACCAGGTCAGATCACAGTAAATATAATTACTTCATGTGTTACGTAAACTATGTCCAACTGGTTTGCATACAGTATTTGTCACAATGCCCACTGCTGTAGTGTGCCCTGCAGGCAATAAACCAGACCCAAAACAATAAAAAATGGATTCAAGGGTAAAAAAAAAAGGTAGGTGTGAAAAATAGTCGGAGCTTCTGAAATGTTCGTAATAAGGCCTATAACCCAATGGCATTGTATTTACTTTAATATATACAAGTAAAAACTATCACAGCCCGGCCACAATGGGAATGTCAGGAATCCATCAATGGACAGATTACATGGAGACCATCATTAGTATACACTGCACCCATGGTAAACAATGATTCAATAAGCATCTAACAGAAGCAACTGTGATATCTGTATAAATGTTACATTCACTTTTTTCTTGGGCTGTATTGCATATGGAAATATGGTCATTTGATAGATCAAATTTTCCATGAACTATCTACCAAATGGATTTGGGTGTCTTACCTCGTGTCCCCTGTCTTGCACCGGACAAGACTCACTGTCTGCTTCTGAAAATGATCCAGATTCATCACTCGAGTTTGTTCCATATGACTGCTCACATTTTATTTGAGGCCTTACTTGATTAAAAATGGAGTCTGCCATTGAACAAGCTTCTTGATGATCAGTGGGTGGAAAACGAGGGCCTTGTGAACAGGGAGATGATGAAAATTCACAGAGAGGAAGGCTACAAGGGGATCCACCGCTGCCATCTTCTGCATACGAGTAAGAGGAGCATGAGCTTGATGTCCTGGTTCTAGTTTCCAAAGGCGGAGAACGGGGACATACTTTAATTGGCACCGGGCAACTAGTGTTTGGCCGCAGCCTTCCTGGCAATGGGTCTGCTACCAGCCCGCTGTGGGAAAAGGTATGTGAACTAGGAAGAGATTGGCTAGCTCCTGCCCAAAGGCCTTTTGGCACATGCTCAGAAAACTCTTTGTCCAAACAGCTCACAGCAGAATAGGACTGCACCGGGGTGCTTATTTGGTCACAAGCACTTGAAGAGAATATGACACTTCTCCTGTCTAGTTCCATCTCATGCTTAGAGGCAAGTTCTGAGCCAGACCCCCGGAGAGGAGAAGCCATGAGGAAGTTAGAGGAATCTTTATGAGGTTCGCAGGACAGGTCATAATTCCCAGTGAAAGGGTTGTATTCAGTTTTATGGTCACCCTGAGTTGCTCCCTTTTCCACAGGGCATGATGGACTTCTGACAAAACGCTGTTGGGAAGTACCAGGCAAGTCAATCAATTCCTCCCCTTTCGTTCTACTAAAAAACGTTCTTAGATTGGAAGGAGGTGACACATTTAATGGGTCATCAATGCTAACAGGGCTGAGTTGCTTCCCTACCATCTCAATATCACCTTCTTTATCCCGGATGTCATTCTCATCTCCAGACAGACAAAGTGTCACACTCTCTTCTTCATTATCATCATCCCGAGGCTCGCTTTTGATCTGGCTTAAAGGAAGTCTTAATTTTAGGCCAATCTCAGAGTTATGTTCATTGAATGTGCTTGTAAAACCTGAGGTACTGTGTGATGTACTGTAGACATTCTTAGTACAAGCCAGCTGGTATTTTTTATATCGTGGATAGCGGATTATAGGATCCTTGTCTAAACTTTCCTTGATATCCTTTTGCATATTTGAATTAGGCAAATTAGCTTCATTTCTATCTGTCGCGTTCTCCCCTGAACCAAAGTTAAAAGGCTCATGGTGCATTCTTTCCTTAGGACAGGATATTTTTGAGGTTTCAGATTCCATAGTTTCCTCTTCACAATCAAATGTCTCACTTGGAACACTCTGGCACGAGGTGTCTTTCTTGCACAGAAACAAGCCATCCTCACTGTTTAGAAGCTGCCTCTGAAGAAAGCTGAAGCAGGAGTCTTCCAGGTTGTGCATACGTAGGAATTCAGCACATTGGATGACCTCTTGGATGTTTTCTCTGCTCAGTAATAGCTTCGCAGTGTAGGCAAACTGCAACAATGGACCAAATCCTCTAGCAGTGACCTGCAAAAAAAAGAAAACAAGAGTAGGGAAATTGCCAATATTACCATCAGCACTGCAATTGTCCGGAGTCCCTCAAGTGTAGTGAGATAACCTGACAGTTACAATGTCAATATATAAACACAGTAAAGTACCAGTTAATCTCCCATCAGGACAGCAGTGACTCTACATTTAATAATTAATTCCACTTGCTTCTACACATCATGCCGTGGCTGCAAATGAAAGATAGTCTGGAACACAGCCTGGCTAACTTCAGACAGCAACCCTGATGAGTGATAAAAATGTACTAAATCAACACAAGCAAGTGCATCTGCCTCTAATGGTGACTGAACAATTTCCACGTTGCTAGGATTCCATGTCTGGAATTCTGTCATTATATCTAGTGTAAGTTTTTAAGAGAAGAAAAAGACAAATTGTGTATTTCTTTGCAAACAGATTTTTGCCTGCTGTGTGTCTTCACATTGGTATGTCTTTAATGAACAACTACAAAAGCCCCACATTTATACTTTATATGTAAAATGATGAGATCATGGTAAAATTTAAAGCAGAAATATAAGCAGCTTTCATTAAGATATTGGTGGCGTGTGGATGGAATAAGAACATCCTACGTGACACAAAACATAGATTCAATGTTGGAGACATGTATTCACTCTAGAGGGATCACGTAGCCTTTCCTGATAAACGTTCATACAACCATTTATGCTTATATGTAAAAGATAGTACTAACAAAAACCTCATGGAAAAAGACAGATCTTTTTCTTTTCCAAGCCCTCAATGGGAAACATGTTAACAAACCTTATATAAAAAGACTCCTTGTCATTTTTTTTCAATTAAAGAAAAAAAAAAAAAAAAAGATACCTGGAGGCAATGCTATTGCCAATGGCAGTAGTATCTATAGCAACCTTTGCTGGGCCCAATATGTCCAGACAAGAATGAAGAGACTATAGTGGGACGGCGTGGGTGGAATGGATGAAGTATGAGTGATTGGTCTGTGAGTGGTGATACACACAAGTATCATGGGTGTTATTATCAGTGGATATATGTGACTGTGAGAGTGCTCAGGTGCCACAGGGGCCTTTAAGATTGCCATTACTTGGGGACCATTTATGGCAATAATTAGCATAACCAACGCACAAATTGATGAATTATATACAAACATAAACATCACTGTGTGCCCCAAAGGAGGTGCGCATTTTCAAGAATATGGGACATTTTACAAATCTATTTGTGAATGTTTAGCTAATAACACTTGATAAGCTTAAGTTGTTAGAGGAACACGCACATACTAGTTTTGTAGTTAGAGCAGCACAAATGTATTTATAAAGTGCCAAGTGCCTGCATTTATAAGGTACTAAATACATGCATGCGCTTGTTCTTTCTGCTTCCGCAGATCTACCATCTGTTCTTCTAAAGGACAGCAGTTGTGTAATTATTATGCGCAGTGTTCATCTTGCATATCTTATAACCAGTTTTTGTTTAGATTACTTGTACATGTGTATATGCTGTATTGGTTACATTGACTCAATAGGATTTGGAAATCATGCAAATCAAAACATTTCTGGGTAAGCACTAGAATCCCTTTCACTGTATAAATTCGTATAAGGAGCTTTTCAATTATAGCAATTGTATAATTATTTCTAAAGGTTAATTACACTCAAAAGTCAATATGCAGGTTATGTAATATCCTTAGATAATGTGTAACTCATGGAATTCCAGCCAAAGTTAATGAATATCCACATGTATACTAGCACTGGCATTTATTTTGTTCTGTTGCTTTGCTGGTCCCCTCACATGAGATCCATTGTTGGTAAATCCCTATTCTACACAGATTATGGTCTGTACTGTTCCAAAAATGTACCAAAACTGCTCTGTCCTGTATCCATGTGCAATGGTTTTAAAACGCTGAATATTAAAGAGATGGTATCAGTGCACAACAGTTATTGCCCTCCTCATTTTGGCACACCTGATTGCATGGACACAAGTTGCGAGGGTACAGGAGATAAAAATGGTTTCAGAAAATACTACTACAGCATCAGAATGGTCAGTTCACGACAGCCTTTGTAAGATATCAGATGCAGGGTACATATTCATGGCCAGATGAGCATTTGCAGTGAAATACTCTTATAATGGTGCTATACATGAGTGACTGAATGCTCTGCTCTTCCAGCGAGAAAACTGTAGTGTTCATTTGCTGTATATTGAACCTACAACAACATATTACAGTGAAGGGGAAACACCATTCCCCTTTCACAAAAGAGTGCTTATAAACTATCACAGAATAAAAAAAAAAAACAACAGAAATAAAATTCCATGAACTGTAAATCGTATACCATAAGCCATGTCAGAGGTTTGTACTGAGCAGCGTGAAAATTTATTTCCAGCCAGTACCCTGATGTTGACCAGCTGTAGCAATACATTCAGCCTAGCAAAAATGGCACAAGCTGTAGTACAGGTATATAGTGTATATTAGATATTGAGGTTAGTAAATGGATACACAGGAAAGGTGGTATACTGTATAACCAGTCAGTCATTAAGTGGCTACCTATGGCAAAAATTTTAGCTTATTTTGCAAGACACTGCAAAAACTGTAATACACGCACTCATTATTTCCCAAATTGACTATTGCAATAGTCTCCTTAGTGGTCTTCCCTAAAACAGGCTCTCCCCACTGCAATCCATTTTGAATGCAGCTGCGAGGTTGATCTTTCTCACCAAACGTTCAGTGTCTGCTGATCCACTCTGTCAGTCCCACCATTGGCTGCCAGTCTTCTACCATATTCAATTTAAAATACTTACACTCACACATAAAGCTATTAACCAAACCACACCAACATACAGTACATCTCTTCACTTATCTCAAAATATCTTCCAACCCAACATCTCTGCTCTGCACAAGATCTGAGGGCCTGATTCAGAGCCGGATGCTCTGTGACCAGAGCGCTCGTTCTGAATCAGGGCCCTCCTACTTAAAAATGGAGCGGCCTCTTGGACGCTTGCATAGCTGTGGGTGACCACCCACAGCTTATGCGAGCGTCCATGATGATGGTCGCGATGGTCAAGACCATCGCGACCATCAGACTTGCGACGAGACCCTGCGGTAGGGTCTCGGTGACCACAAGCCCTGGAGTGATTTTGGCTCTATCGGGTCTCGCGCATGCGCTGACCGAGCTCCCTCCATCGTGCGCATGCACATTTGGGTACCATCGACCCGCTTGCGAGCGTCCTGCACTCGCGAGCGGGTCTGAATGAGACCCTGAGTCTCATCACCGCGCATTACTTGTTCCCATGCACGTTACAGGACTTTTTTCGGGCTGCACCCACCGTGTGGAATGCCCTCCCACGCACAAGAAGATTTTCCACTAGTTTCCAAACATTCAAGCGTTCTCTGAAAACTCACCTCTTCAGACAAGTTTATCAGATTCCAGGAACACCCACCTAACCTTTTATAGCTCCCTATCTAACTCTCTTCTTTTAGTAAACACCTGTCACATCTTCTCTTTCTTCAATTTAACATCCTCCTAACCCTAGGCCAACTTTCCAGTGTGATTGGATTATGCAGCCCACCAAGAACATCTGCAATCGGGCTGGACCAATTTGCAATAGGTAGCACCTATTCTTGTGTATCAACACCAATTTCCCTATAGATTGTAAGCTTGCGAGCAGGGCCCTCTTACCCTTATGTATGTCTTTTATGTATGTCTTTTACAACGGAATTTGCTGCGCTATATAAGAAACTTAATAAATAAAATAAATAAATTTGTTTATGCCCAACATCTGTTAAAGCATGTTGTTAATTTTGTGGCTGGATAATAGAAAGAGGAAAACAAAAAATAATGCAGATGCCATTTGACCTAAAATGATTGTGTACCTAGATTTCCCTTCCTCACTTGTATGAAAAGACATTTATCCATATATCATACCACAAGCACATACAGGTGGATGTGATTCGCGGGAAAATCACAACGTCATGGCACCCGCCTCAGCTGCGTTATGCCATGATTCGTGGCATTGCAGAGCAGGGGGTGTGCCATGATAACACAATTCACGTTACCATGCCCTCTTACTCTACATTCTTTGTACGAGATCAAAAAAGTAAGCAATCAATAAAATTAGGCAAGTATTGTAAGTTGTAGTAGTAGGATATATCAAAAACAAAGAACTAATATGTTGATGTCTGGAATTGGCAAATGGTAAAAGACCCTGAAGTTGGGGTGTGATAGAGCCAGCTTACTGAGACTAAACATTAGTTCTAAGAATTGAATGCATTACAGTTAGACAGCAGGACCATTAGGTGTGTGTTTTACGATGGACAAAATATTTATCTATATTATTAGTGAAGGGAAGTGGTTTGAGAAGAAAACCCTTGTGGAAGGAGACTGAAAACAGTGATTGGGGCAGGGTGTAGTAAGAGGGCGTTTCGGCATGGTGTGTGAGTGGGGGATATCCTACATGTGGCCTCATTTAGAGTTTGGATCAAGTCCAACTTAAAGGAGCAAATTTGCATCTGGACAAGCCAAGCTGCGTTGGAAGGGGTGTAAATGCATTCAATGGTTTTTTTTTTCCAAGCAGGGGAAATACTACCCGCTTTGCATGTAACACACAAATAATGGATAGTGATTTAGAGCTGTGCAAAAACTCTTAGTGGCCTATTTATACCAAAAATCTACCCATTGATCATCTGTTAACATAGTTATTCACAGCAATAATAGCTTAATTAGTGGAGCAATTTCCCATTACATTCATGCTGGGACAGCGCATCCAATTGTCTGGTGATGGCTGTGCTCCAATGACACTTCTTTTGGTGCTTGTGTACGGCAGCTAAAGGAGCAACCCTGGCACCCAATATTGTCTAAGTATGCGTAACAATAGTTTCTGAATGTTTATAGGATTAATAAATTGGCCACTAAATCGGTCCACACATTTGAAATGTAACCTCATTTCAAGCCATGGTAAATAGGTGGTAGTTCTGAGTGGCTCAGACGTGTGGTGATGATGCTGTGCTGGAATGTTGGGACTAATGGGTACCATTTGATCATTAGGTCCCAAAGAATTGGGTAAATGGCTACTTGTAAAACATAACACTATGCTAATAACCTACTGTATGATTAGATCCCACTTCATGGCCCCCTATGACCAGCATAATTACTGCAATTTCCATTTGCTTGATGGAATATAATAATACATTCCTCCATGACACAAAAGCGGTCTAACTTTCTAAAAGAAAAGATTCCCAGTGGTGCTTGTGATCAGTAGATCATTCAACTGTGTCTTTAGGATGGCTAAATGTTTTCACTACCCTATCAAATATGCAGTTTACCCTGTGAACCAGCCCCCCCCCCAAAAAAAATAAAAAAATAAAATAAAATAAATAAAAATAATTAAAGACACATCAGAAATGTACATTAAATACATAGCACGCTATGGTATATGCGGTGTATTAATCACCAGATTCCACCACCACACAGGACTTGTGAAAAGCGCACTCTGCTGTACGAACAATGGAAAGTATTGGAAGAACTCTGCGGGAAAGTGGATAATTAGTCTCTCTGAAAGCCGTGAGGAGGGATTTTCCTGTCCTAGCATATACATACTGTAAACAAATTTAAGATTCAAAACATTCCATAGTAGAGCTACTGGCATTCAGCAGGCAGCATAGGCAGAGAGTGACTGAAAGGAACAAAGGCAGCATTCATTGTATCCTAGATGTCATGTTTCACATTTATTCTATAGGCTGCACAGTTATTTCTCAATGTGAGCTCTCTGCACTTATATACGTATAACTGCTACACAATTTTTGTCTACTACACTGTTTTGACAACAGCTTGGAACAACACTTAGGAGTTTATTCATCATTACATAATTATCACTTGTGATAATTATGTTATAAACTCGCTGTGAGTTTAAAACACTGTTCGTAGGCATTGATCATGCCTCATTAACTAAATGTATCACTTAAGCTGCTCTTTTTGCGGAATCAGCTTTTTGGAAAAGTGATACTTTTACCCCTACACTAGCTGTGTGTCTATGGATTTTCCCTCCCCTGCCCACAGTTGCAGGCCCCACCCCACCATTTGTGCCCCCCCCCCCGCTAACACCGCTGTGTAACCCATCGCATCATTTAAGTGCTGCTGTGCCCTCAACCTGCAGTCGCTCCCTGGTGTCCTGTGTCCTCCCTTCCCCTGCATCCTCTCACCTGTCATTCCTACACACAGCTAAAATGCTTCCTACCCCTATGCAATGTGCTGCCTGACTGTGTAATTGTGGTTGTGTTCAATATGCAAACACCAACTGTCATCCCAAGTGCTGCCAAACATCACTGGCAGTTGAGTGGCTCCCCTATTTGAATAGTAAGGGAAGGGAATGTGTTACTACACAGGTGAGGGAGGAAAATGTGTAACAATAGCATTGAGAGGGGAATGTGTTAGAGGTGAGGTGAAGGATAGAGGTGAGGGAGGGGAATGTGTTACTATAGAGGTGAGGGAGAAAAATGTGTTACTACACAGGTGAGGGAAGGAAATGTCAAATGTGTTACTTACTACGGGGCAAGGGAGGGGAATGTGTTACTACAGTGGTTAGCAGGGGAATGTGTTACTACAGAGGAGGCAGGGGAGTAAGTTACTACATGTGTGAGTGAGGGTATTGTGTTACTACAGGTGTCAGGGAGGGATTGTGTTTTTACACAGGTGAGGGAGGGGAATGTCAAATGTGTTACAACACGGGTGAGGGAGTGTGTTAGTACACAGGTAAGGGTGGGTCTTAAGCGGCCCATATACGGTGCTATATGCACCATATATGACGACGGCCGATCCGATGACCGACATATCGGACGGTTCTCACACACGGAGCAAAGTGTTGGCCGACCGCCGGCACCTCCCTCCCTCACCTGCACAGTGCAACATGGGATCCTACATCGCATCCCCTGATCGAGGGAATTTTCCGTAAGATCTGGGGATGCGATGTACAACCCCATGGGAGCTCGCACGGGATGATATAGCAGCTATATTGTGCCAATCCGTCGAATCGGCTACTATATCGTACAGTGTATGGCCGGCATAACTATAGCAGTGAGGGAGGGGATGCATTACTATAGAGGTGAAGGAATATTGGAGTGGTGAAATGGAAATGAAAACAATAAATATCTAAGGTCTATTCGGGTGAAACCAGGTACATCAGCTAGTATATAATATATATATATATATATATATATATATAGTCTGTATGTGGAGGGCAGGTAGAATTGGAGGGCGGGGTGGGGCTGGCGCAGACAGATTCACAGGCAACGGCAAGTCTTGGACTGGGAACTGCGATGTATGTATACATGTCCCAGTCACAAGTCCATACTGCGCAATGCGCCATGCAAAGGGAAGGATAAAAGCGGTGATATCAGAAAAGCAATTTTGCCTAATCTCTTTAAATAGAGCCCTAAGAGTGTTCCAATAGTGACTACGGTAATTTGACATTGTGAAATGCTTTCCAGGAATCAAAAGTGTCAACTGCTGTTATAGGGACAGAGCCTGGCTGGAAATGGGCATGATAAAGCTGGGTCTGGCTGTGGTTTAGGCTGATCTCAAGGGTATGGTATAATCTTTCTTGACATGTGGAAATATCAGGAATGTGTTTAGCAAGATACTTTATGATTGGCATGGAACTGTGTATCATAGTAATTGGGACTGTGGGATCTATATATGATAGGGAAAAAAAGATCGACATCTGGTGAAGACCAGATTGAGCTTCTCCCTATATAAGGCGGCCCTAGGTCGGCGATCCCCTTCGCTGGCTACCTCCAGCAATAGTTTTCTAAACCACTTTTAGAAGGACTGCAGTCAGGGGGAGTAAATATTCATTTGTGGGCCCCACAGCAGCATTACCATGTACCGCCCATTTTCAAAAAAAAAAATCTCACATAGAAATATGGGACAGACAAAGAAGGCAGATCCTCCCCAGAGCTATTGCACCACTGTAACCAAGGTAGTTTTATTGATAGATTATTGATTTATTGTTAAATTGCGGTGCAAAAACTTTTTCTATCACTACAATAGGTGGTGATAGAAAACATATTGCCAAATATAGATAAATTAACCCTTATTTTACTTTTTCCATACGTATTACTATTAAGCAAATACAAATGATATTCTTTTTCCATGAATTCTAAGCTAACTCTGGTGATTTACTTTTCATTGTGATCTGTACTGCACACAAAATTATTTCCTTTGTTTGTACTGCATGCATTAATTATTTACTTATTTACATTTTGCCATGCATCATGCACTTTAAGTTACTTAGTGATGGTTGCCTGCTACTCAATTGAAAAGTATATAAGACATACGTGATGGTGGTTTTACTGCAAACACCTCGATATCATCCTGGATAACTGCTGAAGGCATCCAAGAAGACTAGCTACAATGCAGCCCTGTGTAGTGATGACTCGGCACTGAAGCAAATCAACAGGATGTTTTGGCTACTGGCAGGCTCCTGATTGGCTCTCTGTACCTTATGGTGCAGGAAACTCCATGTTGCTGTGCTGATTACTGATTTAGGTTTCTCTTGTGCAGGCTCTGACCTTACTTTTGGACTTCAACTTCCCTTTGAATCGCTGGTCACTCTGATCTGGACTAATTTAACTCTCTTGATCATTGCCTGCTCTGGTCTTATCTTTGGATTCTAAATTAGT
This sequence comes from Taudactylus pleione, assembly GCA_031769625.1. Taxonomy (NCBI): domain Eukaryota; kingdom Metazoa; phylum Chordata; class Amphibia; order Anura; family Myobatrachidae; genus Taudactylus; species Taudactylus pleione. The sequence goes on from JAUIMM010000014.1 coordinate 26,058,027, forward strand.
CATTAAACCACTGCCTGTCCTGACATCAGTAACGTGCAGTTAGGTTAATAGCTGGGGAGGTACATATAAACACACAGTTTTTTTATATAAAAACTCTGGAGCATGACAGGGAGTATAATAGGGGAGGGAGTATGATAGGGGAGGTTCTGCCTACACTGACTGCACGTGACATCCCTACCTGACATCTACATAATACATGCCTTCCCTCACGGTTTTAGCAGGAGGCTCCCGATTTTTCGGGTAACCCCCGCACGGGTAGGCATCTCTCCCGCATTCTGCCCACTTCCTAGTGAAATGGGCAGAATGCTGCCCACTTCCTAGTGAAGTGGGCAGAATGGGGAGAATTTCAGCAGCGATCGCGGGTCCCTGTGTAGGGGGCGGGGCTTAATGACGCAATTCGCCATGAATTGTGTCATTTAGCCCCACCCCTATTTATATTTAAGCCAATTGCGTAAATTTGCCGTGAAGGGGTGGGACTCAATGACGTGACCCGTCAGGCCCCACTGCCATCACAGCCCACCTGCTTGTACTCTCCAGGCATCTCCCGGGGAGTAGAAGCAAAAGATAGGCAAGTATGATCTACATTGGACTTGAGACTACCCTTTGGACTGTAGCCAGACTCTCTCATGAAGGCTGCCCCCTACAGAACAGGCCTGTATGTGTGCCAGCAATTCTTATACAGTGTCAGTAACATTTCACTGGTGTCTCCTATACAGGGCCGGATTAACGGGAGGGCGACAGGGGCGGTCATCCAGGGGCCCCCACACCTAAAGGGCCCCCACAATACCTGGATCCCGAAGTACAGCATTTCACTGCCTCCGGTCTTGACATTAACTGGCTGGCCGCTCCCGACGCTCCTCTTGTTCCTGCTTCTCCCTGCGGGGCTAGAATAACAGCGGCTGACTGCACACTGCTGGGGAGTGACTTCAATGCTGAGCGGGTCAGGTTGTTTACTCTTACCCCAAGACCAGTGCTCCGGGTCGCTGTACGGCCCCTCATACCAGTGCGGCAGTCACTGGGCCCTGCTGCTGAAGCCTTCAGTCACTCCTCCTTCCCGCCTCCTCGATTTCCACAGCTGCTCCTGGCTCCCGGGTAATTGCCGCTATACAGAACTCCGCTTTCTGAGCTAGCCTGTGACTGCCCTCCTAATCTCCACTCCTGTAGCTTCCCTACACCACATCTAGATCCCTCTCTACCACCGGCAGACTGGTCACAAAAGCAACGTGTGAGTAAAATTTCCTATGGGTGCCTATATGTATATGTTTTTTTTTCTTGTGGGTGCCTATATGTAGTTTTTTTCCTGTGGGTGCCTATATGTGTTTTTCCTGTGGGTGCCTATATGTATATGTGTTTTTCCTGTGGGTGCCTATATGTACATGTGTTTTTTCCTGTGGATGCCTATATGTATATGTGTTATAGGCACCAACAGGAAATAACACATATACATCTAAGCACCCACAGGAAAAAACACATATACATATAGGCACCAACAGGAAATAACACATACACATGTAAGCACCCACAGGAAATATGTATATGTGTTTTTTCCTGTGGGTGCCTATATGTATATGTGTTTTTTCCTGTGGTTGCTTATATGTCCTGTGAGTGTCTGTGTTTTTTTTTTTCTGTGAAGACCATGGGCCCCATTTAACAACAAGCACCCGCTAAAGGAGTTATGTTGTCCTTCCAGTATTTAATAAACAGCTGTAAGCTTATCTTATCACCGTTTGTCAGTGTACCACTTACACCACTGTATGTATTATATATATATATATATATATATATATATATATATTATTTTTTTTTTATAGGGGCCCCCACAAGTTTGTTGCCCAGGGGCCCCCACAGACCTTAATCCGGCCCTGCTCCTATATAACTAGTCCAGGTGAGCACCCCTTGCTATAAGCATATGGGTACTACTAGTGCTGCTAAAGGTGAAGACAATGATTAGCCTGGTTCTAGAAGTTCACTCTGGGAATGTCAATGTCACATCAAACACTAATAATATTTACCTTTATTTATATTGTTCTACACCCAAATCACACTACTTCATGTCCACGGGTTATAGAAGTGAAGGTGTTGCCCATAGCAACCAATCATATTCTACTTTTAATTTATCTAGCACCTTCTACCAATCAGATTCTACTTATAATTTATCTAGCACCTAGTAGAAGATAACAGCTAAAATCTGATTGGTTGCTATGGGCAAACCTTCACTTCTGTAAACCCGCACTTTAGTAAATACACTCCTTATAGTCTAAATATTCTACTACACACTCTAGGGTCAATCCTGTTCAAAACACATTAACTTTACTAGTATATATTTTTGGACAGTGGGAGTAAACCAGAGCACCTGAAGGAAACCCATGTAAATGCGGAGAGAAGATTCAAAGTCCATGCAGATAGTGCTCTTGTTGGACTCCAACCCAGCGCTCACTACTGTGCCACAAACTAAAAAAAAAAAAGGCAATAGCAATTCAGTGGCAGTGGAGGTGAAGCCATCTTTAGCAATGCACTTTTTAGTAGCAGCTTAGAATGTTTTAAAACCAATGTTTAGTAGGACCATCAAGGCAAACTTACCGACAATCAGCTCCAGCCCTCCGGGAGGGAGCTGATTGCCGGCTAACAGCAGGGGGGGGGGCGGCCATTGACGTCACATTGGGGGCAGAGCCGGCCACTGACGTCACATTGTGGGCGGAGCCCGGGCCACATGATCGTGTTATCGTGGCCCCGACTATTGTTGCAAGTCTGTTTCAATATTAGGGGAGTTTGCAATTTACCCACTAGGACATAGTATTGACTGTAAAGCTGGGTACACACTTAAACGATGGTGTGACCCAGTGAAGTGTTGTAAGGATATATCATATCGCTGTACACACTACACAATCCGGCGTACGATGGCATGATGTAACGTTACATGCTACATGTAACAGCAACTTGTCAGCTGTGGAATCATCCCACCTGACAGTGATTGCGCTGGGCGAAAAAATATTGTGGGTCCCGAAGACCCCTCCCTTTAAAAAATTGGGTTCCTATGTCACAGTTTCTGGGTCCCATCACATATTATGGGAGGTGAGGGCAGGCAGCAGTTGGGACAGTGTTGGGGGCAGGTAGCACTTGGAGTAGAGGGGGTTATGGTCAAGCAACAATTGGGGTAGAGCTGGGGGTATAGGAAAGGAGAAGTTGGGTTAGAGCTGTGGGTAGATGGTAGCAAGGGCAGACAGTGCCATGGGTAGGGAGAGGTAAGTGAAGACAGCAGTTGTGACAATGCTAGGGGGTAAGGAGGGAGCTAGGGGCAGGCAGTTCTGGTTGTAGTGAGGGGGTAAGGGTAGATAGTGACTGGGGCAGTACCGGAGATAAGGAAGAGGCTAGGAGCAAACAGTACTGGGGGGGTAGGGAGGGGGTAAGGGTAGATAGCAGCTAGGGCAGTACTAGGCGGCAAGAAGGGGGTTAGGGGCAGGCAATACTGGGGGGGCAGTGCTGGGGGTAGAAAGGGGCAGCGTCATCCCTCCCCTGGGTGTCACCAGGTGTGGGCAGTAGAGTAGAGTAGTGTCGGTAAAAAGAAGAGTAGTGTCGGCAGATAGGGCATGGCCTTGCAGGTAGAGGGCGTGGCCACGTGGCCCGAACCTATTTTAGTCACTCCAGGGGTGTCGGAGATGCGGACTGCCCCCGGAGACCAGTCTATTTGCAATGCCGGCTCCATCACTGTGTCAGGAGCCGAGTGCTGCACGTAATGCTAGGGGGCAGCACCCGGCTCCTGTCACTGAGTCGTCACTTTGGTATGACCCCTCGGGGGGTGACACCCTGGTGTTGCCCGCACCACCCTTGTGACGCCACTGGGAAGGGGTTCAGGATAGGAGCTGGGGCAGTACTGGGTGTAGGGAAGGGGGTAAGAGTGGATAGCAGTTGGGGCAGTGGTTACCTCCTTCCTCCTAATGGGAACCCCCCGCCGGTTCATTGTTGTCGACCTCCAGCTCCTTCCTGTCCTGCGCAGTGTCCTCCTCCCCTGGCAGCGCTGCTGCAGCCAAGGAGGATCCACCGGCGCCAATGCAGTCAGGAAGGTGGCAATTGGATGGAATGATGGATTAGGCATACACACTATACGATGTATACGATATATTGTTCCTATTCGTGTCGGAACGATGTATATTGCACGATAGATCGTATAAGGATGTAGACTTTAGCAATAAAGATGCCTTAAAAGATATCTTAACCACTTCCACTAAGATGACAAAATTGTGAAAAGCAATACTTTCTCCTCCTTCAAATGAGTTACCTGCCCTATGTGATACTCCATGTTGAAAGTAGAAACTAAAAATAAGAAAAACAAAGAGTAATAACCTTAATCCAACAGTCTACATCAGCGATCGCTTGGGAGTCCCGCTATTGCTATACCCTTGTTGTGACAGGTCCTCCTACCTCCCGCAGCTGCACAATAGTAGTGACAGTAGTGGATGTCAACATTCACAATGTCAACATTCCTGATAAAGTCAACATTATGTCAGTGTGGACATCCTGAATTTTGACAAATTAACTGCATAGCATTTGGACACCTAAATTTGAAGCATCCCCAATTTTTATTCTGAGAACCATTATGAGAAATTTTACTAATAGGCTAATTAAATATGTAGGGTAAAATTATTCTGAATTAAAAAATAACTCTGGTCTTGCTTTCCTGGATTCTGCAAATGTAAATCTTTCCTCTATCTTTCTAAAGAGCCTCATATACTATATTTTTTGGATACAGCTGCAATTCACTCCTTGGGGCTGATGCCGACTTGATTGTACTCCCGGGGAAGGTACACCCAGTGAAGGTTAGGGTTAGGCTAGGGGGAGGGGGGTTAGGTACCTCCCGGGGAGGAGGGTTAGGCTTAGGGTGCGGGGAGGGGGGTTAGGCACCTCCAGGAGGATGGTTAAGGTTAGGCACCACCAAGGGAGGGTTTGGGGGGGGGGAAGGGTAGGTCTACATATGTATGTGCCCCTGTCGGGATCTGGCTTCCGGCATTGGTATTCAGCCGCCGGGACATCGTTCCCATTCCCCTAACACATCTACACTTATGACTGAACTAGTGGGAATGGCTTTTAATGGGGCATTGCCACTATGGCAAAGTGATGGCATGCTGACGGAACTGTGGACTACTCGGAGTTGTACGTTACCTTAAGTTTCCAGGTGGATCTTTTGCACATAGTAAAGAGCTTGTGTGTAATGATTACTGGTAGGAAACCACGTGTACACACGGGGGTCACTGCACGATGCATACAACTCTGTATATAGGCGAATACAGACATTTTGTCTGAATACAATGTGGATCACATATGCTGATTTTTATCCATCAGTCCCTTGAGTTTCTCAGTAATTCTTCATATGTAGAGCCATCTGCATGTAATAGGATATCCTGTTAGAGCAACGCAAATCGCTCCCCCTCAAACAAAACAAAAAGAATACCACTACAGAAATCTACCTTTAAAGCTTTATTTATTATTGCATGACGTTAGCATTTGCCCATGTTTAGTGTAGGTGAAAAAGGATCACATATATTTTTAATTTATTATTTGATGAGTCTACCTCTTCCGGAAATGTGCGCTCAGTGTCGTTACGTTGTTCACATTTATGTTTGTTACATTTAAAATCTAATCCAATCCCTCATTTGTTATGCACATAGGCCATTACAGGGCTCCTGACGCCGCAGGAGATACTTTGAAATCTACTCTACATGCAAGCTACTGATCATTAAAATTCAAATGCAGAGATTCAGCATTCATTTTCCATTGTTCTTTAACCTCCGTAGCCCCAAAGGAATTCTATACTAAGGAGATAGAACTGCACCATCTGAATGAGAACCAACATACCTTATAAATGTGAGGCGGATTCTGTTTGGTTACAGATTTCAATCTCAGACTCCCTGAATATTAAAATACCATGGGTTTCACAGTAAACTTGAAGATTGATAAATAATATGTCTTTAACATGATGGTAATACAAACAGGGACATGTTCATAGTTCCTATAATCACATTTTAATAGGTGATGTGACCAGTTTGTGAAGTGAAAAAATCAAGCTACGTTATTTTACAAAATGTCTCCTCACCTTTAAAATCACTAAATGTACACAAATGTGTTTATGATAATGTCATCGCTACTTATTACTTGTACAATAGTTTTTAAAGGATTTTTTCTAAATCCTAATTAAATGCATTCCAATTTAGGTCTTTGTCATTCCCTTCTCCAGTTGAAGGGCAAAAGGGAAGGGTCCTTAGTGTCTTTGAAGAGTCCCATAAATTTAATTTACTGATTAGAATATCTATGGATCATTCTAAAGTCACAATCTTTGTGACTGTCTCTGGCGTAAAAACCCAGGGAGAAGACGAGGAGCCACCATGCCTCACCCTGTGCCCTGCCTGCCTTGCCCAGCGTGTCTCAGAAATAGGGATGGCCATTTATACCATTAATTACCATAGATGGGCCCATCAGTGATTACCATCGATGGAACAAAAACCATCTATGGTGAACAATCAATGGTTTGCTTTGCACCACCTTGATGGCCACCGCTGCTGGGGGCACGCCTTGCTTCATGCCAATCAAAAATGGGATGGGGCTTAACGTACACCGGAGGAGAGGCTGAGCTCTGTCCTATCAAAGAGAAAAAAAAATCAAAACATCGGCTCCCACTCGTCAATTGATCGAGAAGAACCACTGGCCACTTGCCATCGATGGCAAAACTAGTTAACATTGGCCAGCCACATCGATATTTTGAAACCATCATCGATGATCATTCCTACTCATACTCAGAAACAGAAAACAAGTTGTGAACCATACAATGATGCTCTTTAAATTTTCAAACTAAAAACAAATATATTTTTAGCATAATGTAATAAAATGAAATGGTCTATGAAAACAATTGGCTATTTCTCTTTAAAAATGCATACACACGGTCAGATAATCAGGACGATGTAAACGATATCGTTTATATCGTCCTGATTATTAGCTCCTTTCAACGACCAAACGATGGTCAATGTACGGACACAGATGGTCGATATAGATATCGACCATCGCCCATGCATTCAGGCCAACCTGGTCGATAGCGACCAGGTTAGCTTGGTTACTATAGGGACCCTCGAGGGTAGTTGTAGTAGTTGGGGGAATGGTGCATGTTGTGAATGTTCCAGCACATGTAGGACGATCAGACAACGATATCTGATCGTTGTCTGATCTGTCCGTGTGTATGCACTATAATAGGATTAGTAGAAATAGACACATGACTGTATTTGGCACTCACAAAGAAGCATGGTGTGACAATTACAGAGTGAGAAAACCTATTGCATAGGTGTTTTCTATTTGCTTGAGTGAATATTAAATTTACTCTTTGTTGGTAACCGTGGTGGAGTGTAGTTATACTGACTCTTGTATAGCTGGAAAAGCACTGCTGTACATAGCACCCATGTGACACCATCTTTACAGTACTTAATTCTTTTAATACAGGGAAGGGGAACCTCAGTCCTGGGGGCCGTATAAGGTCCTCTGAATCATTTGGTCTGGCCCTTGGAGCTTTTTTTTGCTAGCCTCATCTGGCTAGCTGGGTGCCTAGAATGGCACACTGCAGCCAGAATCTATGCAGCAGTGCTGCCTGGAGCATACTTAGGACGCTTCAGATGGTCACACCGCTGCCCTTACAGCTTCCGGGCATTGCTGTATTCACCGGTGATTGTGGCCCTGCGCCCGTGTGATGTCACACATAGGGGGCGTGGCCTGCATCGGGCCTGCAAAAAATGTTATATATATTAAAATGGCCCTCGGCAGAAAAAAGGTTCCACATCCCTGATTTTATTACATAGAAAAAAACCATGCATCATTCAAGTGTGTTCCTGAATTTCCTCTGGTACTGGAATAGTTACCAGCAATTACAGGCTAAAAAGATTAACATGCAGAGCATATAGCGCTTAGCCCAACATTCATGCTAGGGTTTGCTGCTTTGCTCAAACACTCCACATGACAAGAGCTCGAGGGGGCTATTTTCTAAGCCTTGGATGGAGTTAAAGTCAATGGAGATAAGGTACCAGCCAACCAGCTCCTAACTGTCATTTTTCAAACACAGCATGTGACACAGCAGTTAGGAGCTGATTGGCTGGTACCTCATCTCTGTTTACTTTATCTCCATCCAAGGCTTAGTAAATAAACCCCCAAGTGTGATCAAACCAGTAATGCAGATTCGCTTAAAAAATATATTTCTGCTAGAAATTAGGGGAATCATCTATGTATTTAACTTTACAGAGGCCCTGCCTGTGGGGTTTTTAGTTTTGGAGAAGAGGTTAGCAACTTAGCATTCCCTCTACACAGTATTTTCTATCAGCATTTGGCTTTTATAGTAGTACAATGGTTCACTTTTAGAGAGCTCATTGGAAAATGAGTCTGCTATTTGGAATACTACTTCCTGGTGAGGATTCAATTTGTAAGTATTCTGAATATTATCCCCATTAGTGCGTGTAAGGTTCACAAAGCGGTACCGGACAGTCTTGTTTAATACAAAATTATTTGTATTAAACACAGAAGGTTAATAACAAAGGTGAAAACATGAGACAAATGTATAGAGAATGATTCATGAGAGCTTACAGTATAGAGGAAGAAAACAACACTGAAACTATTGGAGCTACAGTAGCTGGGCTCTGAGTTAGACAATAGCTCAGCGTTTTTCAATCACTGTGTCGCGGCGGTCAGCTCAGCGCACTTGTACTATAGTGTGTTTTATTCCTGTGGAGGCCAATGTAGTGTGTTTTATTCCTGTGGAGGCCAATGTAGTGAGTTTTATTCCTGTGGAGGCCAATGTAGTGTGTTTTATTCCTGGGGAGGCCAATGTAGTGTGTTTTATTCCTGGGGAGGCCAATGTAGTGTGTTTTATTCCTGGGGAGGCCAATGTAGTGTGTTTTATAGCTGAGGAGGCCAATGTAGTGTGTTTTATTCCTGTGGAGGCCAATGTAGTGTGTTTTATTCCTGAGGAGGCCAATGTAGTGTGTTTTATTCCTGTGGAGGCCAATGTAGTGTGATTTATTCCTGGGGAGGCCAATGTCATGTGTTTTATACCTGGGGAGGCCAATGTAGTGTGTTTTATACCTGAGGAGGCCAATGTAGTGTGTTTTATTCCTGTGGAGGCCAATGTAGTGAGTTTTATTCCTGGGGAGGCCAATGTAGTGTGTTTTATTCCTGAGGAGGCCAGTGTAGTGAGTTTTATTTCTGTGGAGGCCAGTGCAGTGAGTTTTAATCTTGTGTAGTGTGCCTGCAATAGCTGGTAGAACACCAGAGGGAGTAGTATCAGGTGTGGGTAGAATAGACTATAGTGAACGGTATACGTTTAGGAAGTCGGGATTAAATTGTCTGGAAGCCGGCGGTCAGCATTCCGTCCGCCGGCTTCCAGACAATTTAATCCCGATGAGGGACAAATGACAGGCGTCTAAATTTAGACGCCTGTCATTTTTCCGATGCGGGGAGATCGGCATCCGATCGAGCGGATGCCGGGCGCCACAGCGGACAGCAGCACGGGGGGGGGGAAAGGTTAGGGCTCCCGGGGGACTTAGGGTTAGGCACCCCCCCCAGGAAGTTAGGGCTAGGCTAGGGGGAGGGGGAGGGAGGGTTAGGTACCCCCCAGGGACTTAGGTTTAGGCGGCGGGGTAGGGGGGGTTAGGTTTAGGCACAAGGGGGAAGGTTAGGGTTAGGCACCCTATAGGAGGGTTAGGGGGGAAAAATAGGTTAGTTTATACTTACCTAGGGACGATCGGGATTTCCTCCTCTGTCAGCCAGCCGCTGTCGGGATTTGAACCGCCGTCCAGGGGTCCAGCGGTAATTCATACCGATTCCATAGTGAACAGGTTGGTTTTGAGAGGTTTTTTTCATAAGGGCTTGGTGGACATTCTGGCCAGGCAGGGTAGAGCTAGGGTCGTTGAGAGCTGACAATGGTCCAACAACTGGGGTGTTTGGCCAAATATGGGAGGCGTGGCCATGCACCCCCCTCCCCCAACAAACCAAAACATTTCTATACGCCGTGCCCCTCAGACCCCTCCAACAAGCCTGGGCAATCAGTAGCCTCCTTCCCCCCTCTCTGCGCCACTGGATAGAGCTCCAAAATTGCAGGGCTGTAACTAGGGTGGTGCGACCTGTGCCTTGGCACAGGGCACCACAGGGCAGTGAGCGCTTTTGAGGCCTTTCAATTTCCTTTTTATTATCATTCTCACTCGTAGCTGCTTCTTTTATCCCCAGCATCTACTGGCCTTCCCATAACTCTTCCCTGGCCCTTCCCCATAAGGCCATGGCCCTTTTTCAGGTGTGCGTCTTATTTCCCTATTTCAAAAATAGGGTATTGTGGGGGGGGGGGGGGCACCGGTGCTCTTTCTGGCACAGGGCACAAAAACGTCTAGTTACGGCTCTGCATACTTGGGGAGTAGTATGGGATAAATGTTTGCAGCAGGAATGAGGCGTGCTTATGATTGAGGATGTAAGGTACCGTTTGTAGGCATATGTAGAGGGAGAGAATATCTCACGACAAGGTTAGAAATAAATGAGATGTACAAATAGTAGAGATGTAAACAGAGAAATGGAACTATTTCAGAGACACCAATGATGTTTAAAGAGCTAATTGATACATAAAAATAACAGTTTTAATACAATAATGGCAAAATACAAATCACATTAGTAATTATGTGGTACCCTAGTCCAGTGATAGCAAATAAGTGGATAAAACAATCCCTTATTGTGAGGCACAGAGTCCATCACATGTATAATATAATATGGTGTAAAAGCCAAAAAGGTACTCAATATGAGAAAAAGAGGCTCAAAACACTCATGTCCAGTGTGCTAGGTTTCTACTGTCAGCTGTGTGGCTATCGGCAGTGAAAGGTTGATGAGAGCGCCATGTTACACACATCACTGAGATCCAAAGACAGATCTGCAACTGCTGTCGGTGTAAGGAGGACAGATTCCCAGAATCTATAAGAATACTCAGATGTACTCTGACTCATGAATAGTAAAAGTAAAGCTAAACTAGCAGAATTTCAGGAATAACATGTCAATGTTAAATAAATGAAGATGTGGCACTAAAACAGGTTGAACGTTACTTGTTGTTTCCACAATAGCTGTAAATGTAGTTGCAGGTCTGTTTCCAAACCCTGGGATGTGGGTGTGCACGTGACATATATTTTGCACACAAATAGCACTCTTTTAATAACACCTAAGCTAAAAGCTGCACTTGAAGGATGAATGCATATGTATTTTACATCTTTGCATACTAAGAGGTTGTGTTTAATTATGTTTTAATTCCTATGCTCTTTTTTTTTTTTTTCCTAAATTCACTTTAGCACATCTAACAATGCATTTCTAGGGCAGTGACTTCATAAAGATTTAAGTTTGTGACGAGAGGGATAAATGTGGCAGATTACAAAGGGTCGGGTCATGCTGGAACTTGCTTCTTGGGAGAGAAGTCAAGCAACAGCGATGAAGAAGACTGAAAAACAGAATGTGTTAAGACTTCCGTAAATCAATTAATTTGTATTGTCATATCGGAGATATCGGGAATCTGCACAATGGGAACAAATTAACTGCAGACTTCATTTAAATAAGTATATTTAAATGGAAAAAGTGAGACAATTGTTTTGGAACTTTTATATGTATATATAGCAAATGCATAAAGCTGTACAGGCATTAGCTATGCTCAGAGGCGCAATGGGGGTTCTGAGTACCCACAAAACCTTCCTGATGTACCAACTGCATCCAAGCATATAGCAGGCGCAGCCCAGCAGGTCCTCACTTGCCATCAGCTGTCAGCCCAGTGTCCAATATATATATATATATATATATATATATATATATACACACACACACACACATTATATTATATATATATATATACACACATACACATCTATAAATATATATATGTATGGGAGCCAACCCTACAAATTCCCTTAAAACTATCCCCAATGCGAAATCTTTTACACACAGTCAGATAAAAAGAAACAAGAATGATGTCATGCCCGAGTCATGTTCTAGCCCAGAATTTAAATAGCCTCTGCAACGTCTATTTACAGCATGCTCATTGCTTGGCATGCCGAACACACATGAAGGAATGGAGCACGTCATGCCAAAAGTTTGGAATTAATTTAGCTTCTGTCAACAACTTATGCATGTGCAAAAGGCAGGCTTGCAGTGTTTAGCTAGAGGAGGACATATACGGTAACACAGATATCGTCCAGAGACTGTCATTACAAACTCGCACAGACTATCCAGGCACCTGCTTTTTGCTCGTTGAGCTGCTGTATGTGAATGCTGTGTGTCGGAATATAACACGCAGTCCAGCAGTACTAAACAAGCTAACCTGAGTTCTGGAGCTGTGATGCTATTTCTAGTAAGCAAAATGAAAATAACTGCCCTTCTTGTGTAGGTTGACAGTAAGAAATGCACATAAGCATGTCATACATCAGCTTAGCGTGTACTGTATAAAATGTCATATCCTGGGAAAGGTCTCATCGCAGGCAGTAGAGTCAGAGCCGCTGGAAATATGGAGCAAGTTTTCAATGTACAGATAGTATAATAAATGAATGCATCCTCTGGGAGAAGGCAAGCTGTCATCACTGTACTCATACCTATGCCTCTTAAAGGTTTGTTTCTCAATGTATAACATGTTTAATAGGTTTTGTTGAAAGCATATATCCAAAAGAGAAATAATTCTGAAGTAGCCATAAAGTGGAAGAGCTGTACAATGCTATTATTAATATTTATAGAACATCACTATGAGAGAAGTGCTGGGCTTTATGCAGGAGCAGTAGTGCGGAATCTGTCCTGACGTGTGGTTAGATGAAGGCTGGGGAGGCACTGGCTAGTATCGGAGCCAAATTTACACATACATATATGAACCAGAGGGTTCATGTGGGCATTATACAAAAGGTACAGCAGTATATAGTGCTGGACATTTGGTGTGTTTTGATCAGGGATGTGTGAAAAAGGTAGACGACAGGGGAGGCAGTGCCTCACCTGCCATACACTTTTTACTCCAGAGTTTTGACTATAAAGATGATTAGAATAATACAAGGAAGATATTTATAATACTTTCTTTACATTTTTCTTATTTTTTTTATAGTGAAAACTCCTGAGTATACCCAAGTATGACAGGAGAGGCTCTGCCTCACCTGACCACACATCATTGCATGACTTTACTCTTTACCAGGTGAATGATTTTTCTGAATACACAGCTGCAATTCTGCCATACTGTGCATGCTACACTGGTTATTGTCTGACCGATTATCAGTATTGTAACCATTTGTAATGTCCTGGTCTTATACTGATGCCTGTAGAGCAGCTGAACTTAAAGCTTTAATTCCCTCAGTCATACAACATTAAAATAACTTTATACTAGTAATGTGCACTCTAAAATACAAATATTGTAATTGCTGTTATTATATCTACCAACAAACTTGAAACCACTCATTTAGAAGTTTGCAGCAATTTTCTTTTGTAAATAAACTTGCAAATTTTGATACCCTTGAAAAATTCTGCATGACACGAATACAACTAGAGACGGTTCTTGCTTTCCTCCATTTGCCCATATCATTTTGTATCTCTAACAGGGACCATGCATTGCATCATAGTTTTGAGTATCCAGTGGTTCTAGATATTCTGCTTAAAGCTGGTGCAATATCTAAAAAGTTGCCCAAACGAAAACATTTATATTAATTTGATATATGCTATTAAGACAAATATTATTGGGATATATTCAGTATCCTGACCGCTGACATCCTGAAGGTAAGTAGTAGGGTTGAGGGGAGGGTAGGTTTAGGCACTGGGGGGGAGGTTAGGTTCAGGCACCGGGGAGGGAGGTAGTGTAGGGAGAGGTGGAGGGTTAGGACACCTACATACAGGTGTCGGTATCCTAACCCTGTCAGGATTCTGAAAGCCGGCATCCCATACCTATCCCATATTATCATATGTATGTGACTGGTGGTATAAAATATAATGGTGTCATGATGATGTTCAGTTCATAAAAGCCACATTGTGTTTTAATTTGGTGCCAAATACAAAAACAACTATATGTATGTATATACTATTATATACACATTCTTACCATGGATAAGGGCACACTAGCGGTTTCCATCCCTCAATAGAAGTTTGTTACATTCAGTAAAGTACATTTATGAACATGGAAAAATGCCATTTCTTCCTATTTTGTGAAACCAGCACCATATTTATACACATACTGAATGAAGGTGGATGTGTCCACATGTGTGAGAGCAACAACATTAAAATGTACAACTATGACATGAAAAGCTTCCATTAATGAGATGTATGGTCCAAAAGTGATAATTGGGCAGTGCTTACTTTTGGTATGCACATTGCTAGGACAGTCTGCAATGTGTCATACAAAGTAAAATTGAACATGATCAAACCTGAAAGAGTGGAGTTTGGGCATGTACTGTACCTGTGTATATGGCTGGCACTCAAATAAGCCACCTGCTTAAAAAATATGAACTGAGCCCCCTTATTTTTCTGGTTTGTAAATGACAGTCATATATATATATATATATATATATATATATATATATATATATATATATAATGTTTTATGCTCTCAATAAGGATCTGTGTGTTGGTTTTGGTATGTCGACAGTCAAAATGTCGCCATGTGAATGTGAAATGGTCAACATGTAGACAATGATGAAATGTTCACAGGTGGAATGTCGACATATCGTCCCTGGTGGTCCAACAGTGACTTATCAGCTCCTGGCTGCTACAGAGCGGCTTCCATCCTGACAATGTTGACATGTTTTGGCTGTCGACATTTTAACAATCTCCACATCAGAACTGTCGATATTGTGTTGTTGACATAATGACTACATTCCTCGGTCACTTAAGAACTGTTGTAAATAGAAACACTTGTATTGTGTTCACATATGCACTCAACTCAGCAGACATTAATGATTACCAATCACAGCTTACTATATTTAAACCATACTTCACTACTTTGCAGACCTGGCATCCCTGGAGATTCAGGGGGTAGATGAATCACGTCTCTTCCACCCATGTGCAATAAAATGAATAACATTAGTGTGCATCTGTGGGTGGGATGTGATGAGAACTGCGTACTGGAACCTCTGCGCAATTGCCTGTCCTGCTGTAAAACATGACTTGCACAAAATGCCACCAAAGACATGATTATCTAATATTATCTTTTACACCAACCGAATAACCCGGGTTATTGCCGGGTCGACCTGGGTCGATGCTCTGTGTGAACGGCTCAGAGAAAAATTTCCCGGGTTGATTTACCCGGGAATCTTACTCGGGTTGAGAGCAGGGTTGAACACGGGTTGTTCCCGTGTCATGCGGCAGTGTGAGCGGGTGCAACCCTGCTTATTTGACCCGGCTAGCTCTGAAAGATGCTGATTGGAGCTTCTGGGGCACTGGCAGATTATGTAATTTGTCAGTGCCCTGCAGAGAGAGATGCACATGAAGCCATCGCTTACCTGCCTAACCTCCTGCACCACAGCTTGACCAGCAGCCACAAAAGCAGGCAGGCACACAGCCTGCCACAGCCAGAACTGCAGCCTGCACCACAGCCTGACCAGCAGCCACAAATGCAGGCTGATACACAGCAATACTGGAAACAGTCCCCACCCCTCTCTTTTGTTGCCTTTTGTGACCATCTTTGTCAGACCTTAAAACAGACCATTTTTAATTACTTCTATAGAGAAAAGCAGGGATTACCCGGGTTCAGTGTGAACGGGGCAAACCCGGGAATAACCCGGGTCAAATTGCAGTGTAAACGGGGTCTGAAGCAGAGTTCGACCTGGGATTGACCAGTGTTCAAATTCCAGGGTCGGACCCGGGATTTTGGTGTAAAAGGGGTATTACTTTCAATACTATGATGTGTAAACAGCTACAGGAGGTAAAAATGGGATGTAGTTATGAGCCTTGCGGGCACCAGTCTCAATTTCGACATTGGAATCCCGGCAAGGGATTCAAGATAGGGGTCGAAATACCGTCTTAACCTCGACAATGGTACGCAGAGGATGCCAGCCCGAACAAAGGTAGGTCCGGGCCACCCTAGCCGCGGGGCGGGGATGCTGGGGGCGAGGGTTAGAATTTGGGAGTCTCGCGGGGTAAGTGTTGGGGGGAGGAGGGAAGATTAGGTCTAGACATCCCTAGGGGGGAGGCTTGGAGTTGGGCACCCCTGGGGAAAGATTGGGGAGCGGTAAGAGGAGGTTAGGGTTAGGCATTAGGGGGGTGGGTTAGGCATTAGGGGGGGAGGCTAGGGTTAGGCACCACTAAGGGAGAGTTAGGGGGGGGGGGTCAGGAGAGGGTTAGGGTACTTACCTGCCCCAGTCGGGATCTTCATCCTGTCAGGCATCCGCTGTCGGGATTTGAACCGGCTGTTAAGCTGCCAGTATTTCAATCCCATTCCAGTAAAAGTGGCTACTGTGAAATACTGATAGTGGCATCTATAGGGGTGCAAATGTTTGACTGTCCTGACCATATAAGAGATGAGCAGCCTGGGGTCTGCAAAGCTTCACACCAACATGCCAAAGAGAATTTCGTAGTGCAGGACAGGATTATTTAAATGAGAAAAAGTAGTGCAGAGAGAGGATTTAGGAGGGTGAGTGGTGGCGAAGATCAGGTCTTGTCCTATACTTTTATTAGAAATTACTCTGCACTTCTGTGTCAAAAAAACAACACACATTTCTAGGCACACTTCCAAATAAAAGCCTAGAAGCACAGAAGAGTGACAAGTAACTGTTCTCCTGTTCCTGTTCCCCAGCTGCACAGGTGTATTCATTACTCACTGACATATTTTGTCCTGAGGACAGAGTTTGAGAACCTGTGCCCTGATCCATTAAAAACACGTGAAAAAAAAAAAAAAAAACTACATCAACAAAAGGGTGGTCTTAGAAGTGCTGGTAGGTGTAATCTCAAGTGATTTTTGATGCTTTCCACTGTGTCCATATTTGGTTCATCTGCAAACCTAGTCATTGACTGATTACCCCGGAACAGCTGGAAGTACCGGTGAGTGGGTGCTCACCTTTAATTAGTCCATACTGCCTACTTTTGAAAAAGCATTTCAGGGAGATTGTGAGCGCATCAGTAAAGTGGACGTGTACTGCTACATCTGAGAGGGAATCAGTATCCCGACGCCGGCAGCAGTGGAAATCCCGATAGGGGATTTAGGTAAGTATCACCAACCCTCCCTTAGGGGTGCCTAACCCTAACCTCCCCTTCCCCGCAGCCTAAACCTAAGTCTCCCAGGGTGATGCCTAACCTTAACCACCCCCCGTCGGTGCCTAACCCTAACCCCCATTTCCCCTAGCCTAACCCTAGTAATACGCGGGGGGAGGGTTAGGTTAGGGGCTCCCGGGGGGGACTTAGTGTTAGCCCCCCCCCGGGAGCCCCTAACCTAACCCTCCCCCCCGCGCATTACTACATTGATCCCCAATGTTTCTTCATGTTTTTGGGGGGTCAGGCTAATTTCCCCGATTCTGACACCACTTTTCACCTGTTCTGACTTCGCGTGTCTCAGTTTTCGTGTCTTTTGGAATTGAATAGGGTGAATAGCAGGTACGCACACGATAAGTTTCCGCGGCTAAAATACGCGATGTAGGTGAAAAGCCCAGCATACAAAATTATCGCGCGGGTGCAAAACTAATTGAATACTGCCCACAGTGTGGGAGGGAGAAGAAGTGGAGGGCGAGAGTGTCGGGGTGGGGAAGAGAGAGAATTGTGTGTGTGTGTGTAGGGTGGGAGAGATGGGGAGAAAGTGTCAGGGGGAGAGAGACATAGGCAAAACTGGGGGGTGGTCCGGGGGTGCAACAGACCACCCAGTAGCCCTGCTCTGCCGTACTACATAAAGGCAGCTGTGCCTATTTTAGCTGGCGAAACAGCGCTGGCCGCGAGCCAATCACTGTGCCAAGCTTGCTGCACTGCATGAAGCACCTGCTGTCAGGCCAGCTGCATGGATAGAACACAGCACAAATACATGTTGGAGACAAGGTAGCGCTCGCTGCGGCGATTTATCCCCTATCCTGATGGAAGACACACACATTCGTAATTAGTACTAGGAGTGACTGAGAAAGTGAATGGTTATTGGATTTTTAGTCCTTATTTTCCACAACACATACCAGTATTTACTGAACAATGAAAGTCAGAAACTGTTATCTTTGTAGTTATGATATTATTAAGAGCCTGTTCATTACTAGTTTCATGTCATAATGTGGTTTCTTATTTAGACAACTC
This sequence comes from Taudactylus pleione, assembly GCA_031769625.1. Classification (NCBI taxonomy): domain Eukaryota; kingdom Metazoa; phylum Chordata; class Amphibia; order Anura; family Myobatrachidae; genus Taudactylus; species Taudactylus pleione. Next base: position 26,076,282 of record JAUIMM010000014.1, read on the forward strand.
ATATGACTTCTGCTTTCCAGAGATTACATTTCTTTAAGGCTGCTGATCTTACAGCGCACATACATACCTGCATGAAGTAGAATTGCTTGCACTGGGCATGACTGTTGCACAGTGTGATGTTTCAAATGGTCACATTGCTTGAGGACACTGAATGCACAATATTGTTGCCTTATATAAAATGCAGTTGACACCAAAGTAGGGATGGGCATTAATCCTTTCCATGCCCAATGCATCACAATTTTTGGATCAATTCTGGAGCTATGATGGTTTCATAGAATCGACCCAAGAACCCCAATGCTGCAGTGACTATATACTTGCCTGATCCCTGGCATCTCTCTCTGTGCATGTGTCTGCTTTTTGTTAAAGGCACCTCTACCTCGCATGTGTTTGCTAATCTAACCACTAACTGCACATGCAGCAAAATAATATCGATCTTAGAGAAGATCAATATTGTTTTACCAATCATCTTCTGCAAGGCGATCCTACCCCTTAGTCAAGCCCTCCCTGCCCTGTGTCCCACAGGTCCATCCTTCCCTGTCCTGCATCCCCCAAGTCCTGTATTTGATGCCCTGTTACCCTCCAGTTGTAAATTCCCACTAGTTATGTGGAGTTTGTATATTCTCCCTGTGCTTGCGTGGGTTTCCCTGGGTGCCCTGTTTTCCTCCCACACTCCAAAAATATACCGGTAGGTTAATTGGCTCCCAGCGAAAATTAACTCTAGTGTGTATGTATGTGTGCATGTACATCTGGTTGGGAATATAGACAGATTGGTGCTAGGCGTTCTTGTGCCCAATGCCATCCTGTGCTGCACTGCTGCGCTCCCTCCCCCTGAGCACTTACACAATAATGCCAGTGGGAGGGTGGGGTACAGGCTTTTCCGCCGGTGCCAGCTGATTGTGAGCTCAGGCAGGGAGCAGGGCTGTGTCCTTTTGACTATGGCGCTCTGGGCGCTGGCCCTGCTAGCTCGTGCCTAGAGCCGCCACTGAATATAGATGGTAAGCTCCACTGGGGCAGGGACTGATGTGAATGGCCAAAAATTCTCTCTGCAAAGTTCTGTGGAATATGAGAAGGGTGTATGTCTCAAAACCACGGCCCCTATCTGAGTGGCCACACCCCTTTTTGGAGCAGTTGCCTTTGCTGTAACTGGCACCCTGCTACTCTAAGAAAAAAAAAAAAAAAAATTAATTATATATATATATATATAATTATCGAGTATTGCTGTCTACATCATCTACAAGTCCTGGAGTGCCTCCTGTCCCTGTGCTTTTTACATATCGTCTATTTAGGTTTGTGCACCTGGGCTATAGCCTACAACTGAGGGCGTGTAATTTTTTGTGACTGTTTATATATATATATATATATATATATATAATATGCTAAAACTGGGACCACCCATTACCACATCTCTAGTGTTGCCTATAGGTGACGTTCTGGGGTATTTTAGCTCCGTAGAGGATTCAGTGGTGCAGTGTGTAGGTACACAATAAGGGTCCCCACACAGCTTTGCAGGTTAAATAAACAAAATGGAGCTTTACTATCAGCATACATGACCAAAATAGTAAACGACCTAGCCCCCATGCAGGGCACTACCTAACTTCTTGAACCCTGACTAACAGGGCAGTTAGTCTGCAAATGTAACAGTTTTTTTTATTGTACTATATCTCACAGGTATAGACACGGCCTCCTGGCCTGGCTTGGCTTTCACAACGTCAAACAAAGTATCTTTTGTGGTCCTCCCGGCCCCATGCAGGTATGGACACTGGCCTTTACAGCTTCAAGGCCCACTGGCCTGGCTTGGCTGCCACAGCTTTACATAAACACAGTATCAGAGATTTATGGTCCTCTCTGCCTCCTGCAGATATGGACACTGCCTCCTGACTCACTGGGCTCTTTGGCTGCCACAGTCCCACTTGGACTGTCTCCTCTGGCAGCCTGACTAGTCTGCCTCATCAGCCCCAGCTGGGCTCTGCACACAAGGTAGCCCTTAGGTGTAGTCAAACTTTCTTTTTCTTCATTGTGTAGACGAATCTCAAAGAATCCATGGTTCACTATAGCCATCTATCTTCATATATATGTGTGTGTGTGTATATACTAGCTGATGTACCCGGTTTCACCTAAGTAGACCTTTTATTTACTGTTTCCATTTCTATCTCACCACTCCAGTAACATATTAATCCTTCATCTCTACAGTAGTGCATTTTCTCCCTCACTGCTATAGCAAGACGTTACCCTCCCCCCGTCTGTGCACTAACACATTCCACTCCCTGACCTCTGTAGTGACACATTTCTCTCCCTCACCCGTGTTGTACCACATTCAACATTCCCCCTCCCTCACCTGTGTAGAAATACAATCCCTCCATCACACCTGTAGTAAATAAAATACTCTCATTCACACTTGTAGTAACTTATTCCCCTCCCTCACCTCTGGAGTAACACATTACACCAGATCACCCATGTAGTAACACATTCCCCTCCCTCGCCTTTGTATTAACACATTCCCCTCCCATACCTGTGTAGTAACACAATACCTTCCCTCACCTCTTTAGTAACACATCTACTGCCTCATCTGTGTAGCAACACATTCCCCCCTCACCTCTATAGTTACACAATACACATTCCCCTGTCACTGCTGTTGTAACACGTCACTATACAGGAGATATATATATATATATTTATTAGGGATGTGCAGGCTCGGATAGGTTCGAGTTTGCGCGTTGAGTTCGGATTTTTCCCTCCAAAAAAACGGAACTCAGAAAGAGGCTAAACGTCATCTTACATGGACGAACATCATCATTCCTGGACTTTTGTCCTGGAATGATGATGTTCGTCCATGTAAGATGACGTTTAGCCTCTTTCGGAGTTCCGTTTTTTTGGAGGGAAAAATCCGAACTCAACGTGCAAACTCGAACCTATCCGAGCCTGCACATCCCTAATAAATATATATATATATATATATACATACATATATATATACACACACACACATATATATATATAAATACATACATACATACATACATACACACACACACACATATACTACAAGTGCCAACTACTGCACTTGAAGATCGAAATATCAGTGTTGGAGTGCTTGGCACATCCACTTTAAATGCAAAAAAAACATTTATAAAGTTAGCAGCATCAATAAAGTGCATGTGTTAACCACACAACGGTAACAGGTATGACGGAGAAAAAAATTATACTTAACAGTCATCCTGAGTGGAAACACATAGTCAGTTGTCCGTCCATACAGTAGGCATCTTGAAGCTGTCATTACCAACAAAGGCTATTGTACGAAGTATTAAATACATTTCAGTAAGCGTGTTCAATACTTTTTCCCCGTGTCATTTCACATAACTTAATATATGGACATCTATGGTTTCATTTCTTTACATGGGTGGATTACATGGATTGTTGCTGACATTTGGTGAAAATTTCATTGCTGCAGATTGTAAAAGGAAACCCGCACCAGGTTAAATATGGTGACAGATATATATATTGCTGCAGATTGTAAAAGGAAACCCGCACCAGGTTAAATATGGTGACAGATATATAGATTGCTGCAGATTGTAAAAGGAAACCCGCACCAGGTTAAATATGGTAACAGATTATAGATTGCTGCAGATTTCATTCCAATAGCCCAATTACAAGTATATTTACTGAGAAAAATGTTGATGTGTTCAATACTTATTTTACCCGCTGTGTGGGTGTGTGTGAGATATATATATATATATATATATATATATATATATATATATATACACACACACACACACACACATATATATATATATACACACATATAAAAATTGTATTTATTTATTTAATGGTACGCTGTTGAACCTGTGTCTATTAAACATTTAAACACTAATGCTGCCCATCCACTAGGCGATTTTGACAGGCGATTGCACGATAACGACCAAAACATGCCCAATGCATGCACAATTTGCAAGCGATTGCACGTTATCGTGCAATCGCTTGCAAATTGTGCATACATTGGGCATGTTTTGGTCGTAAACAACCAGCAATGCGCATACCCACTGCTTGTTTCCGACATCTATCATCACACGTACATGCTGGTCAACCTGACGATCCCGTCAGGTTCAGCATGTGCAGGGATGATGGATGTGCCTAGACTGAACGAGTGAACGTTCAGTCTAGAACATCACTAGATATGGAAATGACAGCATGATTACAATGTCGTAATTGTGCTGTTGTTTCTATGATCTGCTAGTGGATGGGCAGCTTAATTCTTGCAGCACTTGATTCAAAACTATGGTATTTTATTATTTTTTTATACACTGAAATGTTGTGGAAGATCACTGTGAATCAATGAAAACCCTGAAGCAAGAATCGCAGATAAGCTCAAATAGTTATTTCTATTCTTTGGTATGCACAATTTATTTCAATAATTCTACAATAGTCAGAGCTCCTCTCCCTCTCTATCACTACAGATCTACTATATCAAATAACTTAATGTTCCCAAGGGATCGAGCTACCACTCATGAAATTCAGGGGAGTGTATTTTTTATATATACCTATAAGTATTTATTATCTCGTTTATTAATTGACAGCAGTTACCAGCTAAATGTTGCTTATCTTGGGCGCATATATATATATATATATATATATATGTATATATATAATGCAAAACTAATATGTGTGTCGAAATGTGACAGTCCCCACTATTCAGCAACCCAGCCAAGGAACCTGTATCATGCCATGGGTTCCATATAAGAATGGTCATTCTAAGTTGAAATCTTTGACGTCATCGTTAGATGTTTATTGTGTCAATACAGCAAATATTTAAGCAATCTAATTTAAGACTACCAAATAATCTACTACAACTGCTGTGTCCATGGGCAGCTTTAGACTACACTACATTGAGGAAAATAGAAATTCCTATTTGTGATGCAATAAAAAATTGATTCCAGATAGACACACACAGAATTAGATGATTGATCCATTTAGTTTGGTTAATTTACATGATGTGCGAGTACATATTGAAACTAGAAGCTTTCGCTGATGTAGGCCAGTTAAAGAGCATGTAGGTAGTGAAAAGGTTTTGGATTTGAGGCTATATAAATTCATACGTTAAATCTCATCTAATGTAGGAAACAGAATACTGTACAACTATTCATCATATTACAGCATAGCAGCAGAATGCAGCGAGGAATGCCACCACATGATCTGACTAGAATTAATAGGATGAGTCAACACTACCAGCACTAACAATGAGGAGATATGCACAGCACAACAGACTTGTCTCAATCATTTTTCAGATTGGATTTCTCCCCAGGAGATATGGAGTTAGATGGGTGAGAAGCTAGAGGCAAGCAAGTTGCTAAGCTACTTGTCCTTCCCTTTGTTGTCACTGTCACCTTCAAGGTTGTTCACTATGAACCAAAGATATCAGAAGATTGAAGAACAGAAGAAACCCATCTGTCTCAGGTGACCGGAGAAGGGTACACAGTGTTTATCTTCATAAAATTTACATTTTTTGTAGCTTGGGTTCTATTAATAAGGGAAGTTCCCAACTCTAGCAGATCAGAAGTCCCCTGGACACATGGATCACAGAGTATTAATAGCATCCAATAACAAAGCATTTCAGGAGATGCATTTTTTTAACACAATATTATAGTGAATAGTACAATTTGGAAAATCATTTTATAGTATGTGGAGACAGCATTAACATTTCTGTGGTCTGCTGTCATTTATGCATAAATGACATCATAAACCTCAATAATGCATCTCTGTTTACATAAAAAATTGCATTATTGTATATCCTACATGTTGTTGCCCCTCAAAGCCCGTTACCTGACAAATGCTTCAGGGTCATTCCATGGTAACTCATGTTACAAAGTGACATAGCAAACAATGAGCAATTCCTGTATACATTTTTTAAAACATAACCTGTTATTATTGGCTCAGTAAATAAAATTAATATCACAAATTCCTTTTGCTGTTGATAGCCAAGCATATAGTTGCTATGTCACTATGTAATGGGAGTTACCATGGAATGACCCTTCAGTCTTCATAAACTCGCCATTGTTTGGGTAACATTTATCAAAAGAATAAGATGACAATCACATTAGCACAATTTCCAGTGCAGTAATCCAGGATGCAGCACGAGAGGGTAAAGAAAAAGACTCCTTTGCGAGGCACACCCCACAATTTCATAGTCACAAAAAGTAGAATAGTAGTTAAAACATACCTTTTATTAAATACTCAATAAAAAGAGAAAATCACTAGAATAACTATCTATGACCATATTACAGAGATAACTGAATGATCAAAGCACTAGACCATATTACGGAGATAAATGAATGACCAAAGCACTAATGTCACACACAGACAAAAAATATATGTAATAAAAATTAATGAAAAATAACAATAGTGACACAGGATAGTTATGTGTATAATCTCAGACACTGTTATCATGTATCCCTATGCAATAAGTAGAACACAGCTGTTTGAAGTCTGTATCCAGGAGAAGATGCAGAAAGCTGACCCCCTGGCAACGAGCATGAAACCCCCTGGCAACGAGCATGGAACCCCTGGTAATGAGCATAAAACGCCTGACAATGAACAAAACAAACAATTGGGGCGCTATACTAGCAAAAGGAAATGGGTAAGAATATAATATACTTGCCTATCAATTAACAGGACCCAATCAAAGAAGTGTCAGGTGACTGCTGCTGCCAAAAGAGGAGCTAACCCTCACAATATACCATAAAGGAAACCAAAAAACTGGAAGCGCTGTCCCTGAGGACTTTAAAAATCAGTGTGATGATATCTAATATCAAAATTTAAATTAAACTGATAATAATAATGGAATATACCATAAACACAAAAATAAAAAATATAAGAAAATTTAATAAGAAACACAAAAAATACACAAATGAAACGAAAAATAATAAATACACATCAAATGTAGTTATATGATAATAATGCACAATTAGTGACTTAAAACCAACAAGTTAGTATTACAATTAAATAATAAAGAAGCTTGCAAACATCAATTTAGAGCATAGACCTGTAACCTACATAAAAAATGCCTTAGTTGGCAACTGATATGTTACACACTAGCAGTAAACTGCAACAACCTTGTCAGTAATATGTCAAGAGATACTGCGAGTGGTATTTGTATCCATCATTGGTAACAGTTTGTTCGGGAACAGGTGTACACCTTAAGCACATAAACAGACACCGGGAGTATATCCCTGTAACACCACTTGCAAAGTCCCGATTTTAGTCTGTATTTGGGGTCCCAATACGGTGAAGGGACAATATATCGGCAGTATCCTGACAAAAAGACACTCCGAAGCCAGTCGAAAAAAAAAAGCGGCACGTGTGGGGATAACAATAATAGTAGAAATGAGGTACCTCAGTGTCCAATAAATGTATTCCACAGCCGCCGTCCGTCCGGAATGAGGCCTTCCACGAGTGCACTCGTGGCCGCCTATGGAAGACTGCCAGGGCTCTTAGCCGACAAACGGGACAGCAAACTGCAGTGTGGTTCCCTGTGTTGATGCTCCTGCTCACGTGAGTCTGTAATGTAAATGGAGCCAAGCCACAGGGATCGAGCTGCGGACCGCAGACAGCGCTTCGCCGGAAACTCCTGGTTAGACTCTGGTCAGGCTGCGGCAGATGATTCACAAGCGTCAGGTTCAGAGGTGCATGAATAGCAAGCCGGGAATAGAGGCTTGACGCGTTTCTCAGCAGTAGCTGTTTCTTCAAGAAGCAATCTCCCCAGTGTTTGGTAGTGGCTATAAATACCACCTATATCCAATCAGAGAGGCAATTCTACACCTGCATCTTATTGGTATCGAATTATCTAGTATAGTAGAGTTCTTATATATAGCCAATTACTATATTAAGCAGTGGAAATTAAGCCTCAGTGAACATCATTAAATTAAAAAAGGGAAAAAAAAAAAAAATTACATAATAAAAACGACTAGTGTATCTACATAAATAACTACAATCCATTAATATACACCATACAACTTAGAGTTCTTTAAAATAGACATACGCAAATCCGTTCATTAGTTCTATATATGAATTATAGTAATATATACTTGTTTCATTATAAATACTTTAATAATAACACACCCTTCCTAAATACATTTATTGTCAATCTCAGATGATAAATATAAACTAATAATATAAAAATAAAATATATAAAAAATATATATAAATAGATATAAATAATAATTTATATAATATTTTAAATAGAAAAATACATAAAATAAATGATAAATAATAATAATTGGCCAGAACTAAATAGATAGATAAGCAATTTAATGTGAATATTAAAGTGAATATAAGGGAAGGCATCAATCTGACAAATCGAGTCCTAGGAGATACTTATTCTAAATCATCAGACATCAATTCATATTAAATTCATAGAAACTATATGATGTAGCAACACATACTAAATCGTTTAAAAATCCCTCCAACTTTTACCCAATACAATATAGAGGCCCATATCTAGAGAGTTTTTATTCTGCTACTTTGGAGGACTTTAGGGTTCTTTGTAAGAGAGCGGATAGGAAAGTCACTATTAGAGATAATTTGACTAAACAAGAAAGAATGGCTCTCAATACACTAACTAAGGATCATTCTATAGTTATTAAGCAAGCAGATAAAGGGGGGGGGATCGTGATTCAGGACAGAAAGGACTACCTCACAGAGGCTTACAGACAGGTGGATAATCTTGCTTTCTATAAGAGATTAACTAAAGATCCTACTGAGGAATTTAAGGATGAAATTAAACTTATGTTGGATCAGGCACTAATAGACAATGTTATCACTAAAGAGGTTTGGCAATTTTTGTTTATTAAACACCCGGTGATCCCAATCTATTATCACTTACCCAAAATACACAAAACCCTTACTGCACCCCCGGGACGTCCTATAATTTCAGGTGTCGTGTCACTTACCACTAATTTATCAATGTATGTTGATTCACATTTACAGACTCACGTGATGTCTCTTAGATCCCATATAAAAGATACTAGACATTTTATTGAGAAAATTAGGAACATTAAATGGAAGGATACATATCTATTACTTACTTGTGATGTTGAATCCCTTTATACAAATATACAACATGATCTAGGAATTTCAGCTGTACAGTACTATCTTTCTCAAGATCCAGGGAAGACTGAGACATCACGTGAGTTTATCCTGTCATCAATTAAATTTATTTTGGAGCACAATTATTTTTCTTTTGAGTCACAATTTTACCTTCAGACACGGGGTACTGCCATGGGAACCAGGTTTGCCCCGAGTTTCGCCAATCTCCTGATGGGACGGTTCGAGGAATGTTACATCTGGGATGGGGAATTTGGGGTGAACCTGGTTCTTTATGGCAGATTTATAGATGATTTATTTTTTATTTGGGATGGGGATGCACTTTCAGTCACCAATTTTGTTCATTATCTTAATAAGAATGATTTTGGACTCAAACTCACTAGCACCTTTAGTGATCACATTATCAACTATTTGGACATTACGGTTGAAGTGTCTAATAATATATTGAGTACTTCTACTTTTATTAAAGAAGTTGACTGTAGTAAATATTTGAATTACAAGAGTTGTCACCTTGACAGTTGGAAAAATAATATACCAAAGGGGCAGTTCCTTCGACTTCGTAGGAATTGTTCCAATGAAAGCGTATTTTTACAACAATCTGAAAAAATGTATAGTGCCTTTTTACAGCAAGGCTATCCACCTGTGATTGTGATAGGGATTCACTGCTGATTGAGAAACATAGGTCCAGAGATACAAAGAAGACACTGCCTGGTACAGAAGAGATGAGATCCTTGGCCTTTATTACACAATACAATTCTTCAGCAAAAGAGATTAAGAGGATTATTAATAGGAACTCCTCTTTATTAAGAATGGATAGGTTTTTATTAGCTTCTTTGAAGGAAACAACTAAGGTTGTCTTTAGACGCTCCAATACATTGAAACAAAAATTGGCACCTAGTACACTTAGAGAATGCACGAAGATCAACGAGGATTACTCCAGATTAACCTGGTTACCACCGAAACCAAAAGGTTTTTTCAAATGTGGATCCAGTAGATGTTTTACATGTCAGCATGTCAACTCAAGAAACTCCAAAGTTACCTCATTCTCAAGTGGAGAGGAGTTCACGATTGATAGTTTTATCAATTGTAAATCCACTTTTGTGGTCTATGTAATACAATGTGGTTGTGGAATACAATATGTGGGATGCACCACACGAGCATTAAGTACACGGTTCCTTGAACACAGACGAGGTATAGTAAAGAATCTCACCAACCATAGTGTTCCCAGACATTTTTCTTTTTGTCCAGAGGGAGCTGTAAGTAAACTTAATATAACAGCTATTGAACAAGTTAAAATGACGAAACGTAAAGGAGATAGATATAAACTTCTATGTAGGAAAGAGGCCTTTTGGATCTTTAAGTTGAATACACTGATACCATTTGGACTTAATGATACCATAGAACTCAACAATGTTTAATGGTCTCCCTTCATTAGGTGAGGTGTTGTTGTCCTTTCTTTTCCCCCCCTGTATCTTTCATTCCCATGGCTCTGATTTTAGTTATTTATATATATATTTTTTGAGGACTTCTTAGATTAGATTACAGGTCCCTGTAGATAATCGACTGGGGTCCTCACCCTGGAACTGATTCTTTATTGATACACTTTTGCACTTTTCATGTTGTTTTGTCTTCATTCCCTAGATATTGGACTTCTTTAGTCCACCTTTAGGGTATGAGAATTTTGACACTAGTTATCCCAATAACCACGTCTAAGAATAAGGACTAAATAGAGTCCGTATCTAGTTATGTGATTTAGAGTGTTGAGATAATTGGGATTTAGTTTCTCTGTATCGGTATTTTTTAGATTTCCCATTCTTATGTGTCCATGTATGATCTGGATTATGGTGAAGTCAAATTTATTATGATTTTTGAGGCTTATGTGTATCTTGTAGTTTACCTTAGTACTACAAACTAGTTATGTACTAGAGCATATTTTGAGGTGTCCATATATTTATCCATCTATGAATTTAATATGAATTGATGTCTGATGATTTAGAATAAGTATCTCCTAGGACTCGATTTGTCAGATTGATGCCTTCCCTTATATTCACTTTAATATTCACATTAAATTGCTTATCTATCTATTTAGTTCTGGCCAATTATTATTATTCATCATTTATTTTATGTATTTTTCTATCTATTTAAAATATTATATAAATTATTATTTATATCTATTTATATATATTTTTTATATATTTATTTTTATATTATTAGTTTATATTTATCATCTGAGATTAACAATAAATGTATTTAGGAAGGGTGTGTTATTATTAAAGTATTTATAATGAAACAAGTATATATTACTATAATTCATATATAGAACTAATGAACGGATTTGCGTATGTCTATTTTAAAGAACTCTAAGTTGTATGGTGTATATTAATGGATTGTAGTTATTTATGTAGATACACTAGTCATTTTTATTATGTGATTTTTTATTTTTTTTCCCTTTTTTAATTTAATGATGTTCACTGAGGCTTAATTTCCACTGCTTAATATAGTAATTGACTATATAGAAGAACTCTACTATACTAGATAATTCGATACCAATAAGATGCAGGTGTAGAATTGCCTCTCTGATTTGATATAGGTGGTATTTATAGCCACTACCAAACACTGGGGAGATTGCTTCTTGAAGAAACAGCTACTGCTGAGAAACGCGTCAAGCCTCTATTCCCCGCTTGCTATTCATGCACCTCTGAACCTGACGCTTGTGAATCATCTGCCGCAGCCTGACCAGAGTCTAACCAGGAGTTTCCGGCAAAGCGCTGTCTGTGGTCCGCAGCTCGATCCCTGTGGCTTGGCTCCATTTACATTACAGACTCACGTGAGCAGGAGCGTCAACACAGGGAACCACACTGCAGTTTGCTGTCCCGTTTGTCGGCTAAGAGCCCTGACAGTCTTCCATAGGCGGCCACGAGTGCACTCGTGGAAGGCCTCATTCCGGACGGACGGCGGCTGTGGAATACATTTATTGGACACTGAGGTACCTCATTTCTACTATTATTGTTATCCCCACACGTGCCGCTTTTTTTTTTTTGACTGGCTTCGGAGTGTCTTATTGTCAGGATACTGCCGATATATTGTCCCTTCACCGTATTGGGACCCCAAATACAGACTAAAATCGGGACTTTGCAAGCGGTGTTACAGGGATATACTCCCGGTGTCTGCTTAAGGTGTACACCTGTTCCCGAACAAACTGTTACCAATGATGGATACAAATACCACTCGCAGTATCTCTTGACATATTACTGACAAGGTTGTTGCAGTTTACTGCTAGTGTGTAACATATCAGTTGCCAACTAAGGCATTTTTTATGTAGGTTACAGGTCTATGCTCTAAATTGATATTTGCAAGCTTCTTTATGATTTTATTGTAGTACCAACTTGTTGGTTTTAAGTCACTAATTGTGCATTATTATCATATAACTACATTTGATGTGTATTTATTATTTTTCGTTTCATTTGTGTATTTTTTGTGTTTCTTATATTTTTTATTTTTGTGTTTATGGTATATTCCATTATTATTATCAGTTTAATTTAAATTTTGATATTAGATATCATCACACTGATTTTTAAAGTCCTCAGGGACAGCGCGTAATTAGAAGCCTTACTGTGGGGCATAAAATGGTGTTGGGCAAATATGTAAGTGGCACTTTGGTAATAGGCATTACAGTGTGTGGCATAATGTGTAATGGGCACTATGGTGTGTGGAATAATGTAAGTCATTTTACCAGGGACGTCTGACTAGTGCACTGCCTTATGGAAGAGCAAGGACAAAATCCAGGTAAGGGAGGGGGCGCAAAATTACTGCCTTGCACCGGGTGACAGATATCCTAGTTTCGGCCCTGCCTGTACTCACCCTGGTATAACAGAGGGACGCCTCGTATCACCAGTATATCCATTGTGATTAGACTATGGTTCTGTTTGACGGTGAACAGCTTTTTAGCATATATGTATTAGACTAGATGTATATTAGATTTATTTAAGTTTAATTTTCGCCTTTTCTCTTTCTTATAATTTAAGAAATATTTATGTTCTGTCTATCTTGTGCATTGCCCTTACTGTACTTAGTGATTGGCATTAATTTCAGATGTATGATTTTTGCTCATGAGCTCCTACTTATGTATCTTTTCTGCTGCATACAGCACTATTAGATTCTGCATATGGGTGTGTGACTATCAGTGAGTTGTCACATTGAAAATATATACGATCTCCATTTTTTGATTTCACTGCTGCATGCAGAACGACTAGATTTCGTGTATATACATGTGTGCAGCAACTGTAGAAAGCTATACATATTGATGACAACAATACACTGTCATTTGTATAAATTTCAGTTTCTTCCACTATATGCAGAATAATTTTTTTGTTTCTGAATACATGTGGGTGGCATTGTTAGCGCAGGTTGCAAAACGTTTAGATCCTGTATATATATGCGCGGCAATTACAGCAAGGTACCATACCTAAAACCGAATCGATATGATTTGCCGCCGGACCCATGCCCAGCGGTTGGAATCCCGACAGCGGCATCCCGGCAGAGGAGGAAATCCCGATCGTCCAAGGTAAGTATTGTCTAACCTAATTCTACCCCCTAACCCACCATTAGGGGTGCCTAACCCTAATCCACTCTCTAAGTGCCTAAACCTAACCCCCCTTTCCCCGCCGCCTAAACCTAAGTCCCCCGGGGCGTGCCTAACCCTAACCTCCCCCCGGGGGTGCCTAACCCTACGTCCCCCCTGGGAGCCCCTGACCTAACTCTCCCCCCCGCAGCTGTCCGTGCTCGGCGCCCGGCATCACTTCGATCGGGATGCCGGGCGCCGGTCTCCCGGCGTCGGTGAAATGACAGGCGTCTACTTTTAGAAGCCTGTCATTTAACCCTCGCTGGGATTAAGCAGTCGGGAAGCCGGCTGTCGAGATTAGGTCCGCCGACTTCCCGACTGCATACCCCTAAAACACAAACATTATATCTATTACTGCTTAGATCTAACCATAATCATCACAGTGGACAAAGACTACATACATCTGTGTTCTACTTATTGCATAGGGATACATGATAAGTGTCTGAGATTATACACATAACTATCCTGTGTCACTATTGTTATTTTTCGTCAATATTTATTATATATTTTTTTTGTGTGTGTGATATTAGTGGTTTGATCATTTATTTATCTCCGTAATATGGTCATAGATAGTTATTCTAGTGATTCTCTTTTTCTTGAGTATTTAATAAAAGGTATGTTTTAACTACTATTCTATTTTATGTGATTATGAAATTGTGGGGTGTGCCTCGCAAAGGAGTCTTTTTCTTTACCCTCTCTTGCTGCATATAAACGTACACTGTAGGGAGCAGCCCCATTTTTTCCTTGCAGTAGAGCCCTACCTGAGTAGACTTCATTTTCTGATACTTTTACTCCTGTGCAATTGTTTTTCCAATTCTCCCCCTCTTCCTTCCTTTTTCCTTTCAGTAATCCAGGATATAAACCCTGTAGACTGATGCCTTAAAAGCAGGGCTAGTCTGCAGATATGAACTTTGTATTCCTTTTACATCTATTTGTTTGCAATCAGAGTCGGATTAAGGAGGCACAAGGAGAGAGTACCCACAGGCCCCATTCTCTCGCCCCCTCCCCCTTCCCCAGTAGGAGCTGCTCCAACCCAGCTCTGGCACTGCTGTCTGGGGACAATTCTGCTCATCTCCAGCCTCCGCTGTCAGCAGTAGATGCAGATCTCCGAGGAGCAGTGTGCAAACAGTTGCTGCTGCTGACAGCAGAGGCGGGAGACTGGCAGAATCATCCCTGTGCTGCCAGAGAGGAGGCTCTAGAGGCAGTACTTGCTGGAGGAGTGCAGACAGAACTTGCAGTGCTGCCTCAGAGGGGGAGGAGGCGCACACACAGCGGGCACAGCCAGGGGTGGCGGTGTTGAAAAGAGGGTGAAGGCCCCCCTCTGGCACTGCTGTCTGGGGACAATTCTGCTCATCTCCAGCCTCCGCTGTCAGCAGTAGATGCAGATCTCCGAGGAGCAGTGTGCAAACAGTTGCTGCTGCTGACAGCAGAGGCGGGAGACTGGCAGAATCATCCCTGTGCTGCCAGAGAGGCGGGAGACTGGCAGAATCATCCCTGTGCTGCCAGAGAGGAGGCTCTAGAGGCAGTACTTGCTGGAGGAGTGCAGACAGAACTTGCAGTGCTCCCTCAGAGGGGGAGGAGGCACACACACAGCGGGCAAAGCCAGGGGTGGCGGTGTTGAAAAGAGGGTGAAGGCCCCCCTCTGGCACTGCTGTCTGGGGACAATTCTGCTCATCTCCAGCCTCCGCTGTCAGCAGTAGATGCAGATCTCCGAGGAGCAGTGTGCAAACAGTTGCTGCTGCTGACAGCAGAGGCGGGAGACTGGCAGAATCATCCCTGTGCTGCCAGAGAGGAGGCTCTAGAGGCAGTACTTGCTGGAGGAGTGCAGACAGAACTTGCAGTGCTGCCTCAGAGGGGGAGGAGGCACACACACAGCGGGCACAGCCAGGGGTGGCGGTGTTGAAAAGAGGGTGAAGGCCCCCCTCATTTAAGTGCTCCTCTTCCAAAGGCTTAATCCGGTCCTGTTTGCAATGTCTTTATAGTTTTGGCTTCCTGGACCTACATGGTCAGCAATTTCACCTGTTCAACTTTTTCAAATTTTCTTTCCCTTCGAAAAAGCAAACATTAAAAAAATGGTTCTTTACTTTTAATGCATCACTTTGAGGAAGTAAAAAGCAAAGTGTGCATTACAAGCTTGAAGATTCCTGCCTTGGTACTGATCTCTGGAGACCATAAGGAGTGATCAGATGCATGCCTAAAAATGACAGCAGGTTTTTCAATTGAATAGCTAGGTATTAATTATGCAGTAGCTTTCTGATGGATTCTCCGGAAGAAAGAGACAATTATGGGAACTGATAACACCATGTCCTCACTAACCATAAGTATTGTGACCAGTGTCAGATTTTACCTAGGGCCTACAGTACACTATGACTGCCAGTATCTTCCCATTGTAAGCGTTACCTGCCAGTCAGGTGTCTCCTCCCCCTGGGACTGCCAGTCCAGACTGCGATTAGCAGAGACTGGCTTCCAGTGGAAGCTGCTGCTCTGCCTTTCGGGCAGCCCTACACAGCTTCTATGGGCTGCAGCCGATGCAGTCCCTAGAAGCCGGTGTTATGCACATGCTCGTCGCTATAGCAGCTTGTGCACATGCGCTGGTCCCGGTGCCTACCAGATCCATTGCGCAAGCACAGATACCCAGCTGGCCGGACCAGCAGCGGCAGTACCCCTCATGCAAGAGGTAAGAGGGTAGGAGCTGCTGATTGTGACTCCTTAGACCCGTGGAGGGACCCTTACACAAAGGTACTACCTGAGGGAAATAACAGGTGACATAAAATAAATCTGCAAAGTGAAAAACTCTAAAAGCAAAGGTAAGTCAAAGCCACCATTTGACTTTAATATATGGACAGCATGACGGTCTAGTGGTTAGCATTGTAGTCTCAAAGAGATGGGACCATGGGTTATATCCCTAGCTGTATAGCTGAGTAATACCATAGGCGTTACATAAATAAATGAACACTTCTATATTAAGAATTATGTATTACGGAGCTGAATAATATAATAAAATAAATGGAGTGAGCAGCAGGTTCCCATGTCAGGGTGGATATATTTTTCTCACTGAGTAGTCACACTGTGTGATAGAATTATTCCTGGAACAGGTAACATCTTGCTGCTTTATGGTAGTACATGGATATACACCAATGAGAGAGCCTATATCTGATGTGCAATAAGATACTATGGAATATACAGAAGAAAGAACAAACAAACTGGTGCAAGTGGTGATAAAGCTGCCACAGTGTCAAATACAGTGGATTTCCACAGGACACAAAGGTAGTCATATAAAATAAAATGAGATGTAAAGAACACTTGCGGCGCTACTGCATAAAGCTTCTTGTAGTATTAGAATCCTCTCAATCTCTTAATGAAACTTTCTTATAGTATTAGAGTTCTGTCGATCTCTTCAAGGGATGGCGATACACAATTTAATGATGTCAATCGATTATTTGTTAAGACAATCAAAAGAATTCCAGCCATTCATCGATGTGATCCCAAAAGAAAGAAAAAAAATGCAAATACTGCAATAGGTCCACAATAAATTTAATAGAGATCTTACATTAAAAGGCCTAAGATGTTGGCCTTAATTAAAATTAATACAGTATCCTTAAATAGCAGAAGTGAAACCGTACCATACTACAAGAAACTTTATGCAGAAGCGCTGCAAGTATTATTTACATCTCATATTAAGATACTATGGAACTTTCATTGACTACTGGTCCATTTGATATAGCACTTTTTCATATATGGTCAATTATTATTATCATCTTATATGTCAATTGTAATGGTAATATAACTATGTGTAAATAAACCTTGCAACGTTTCATTATAAACCGTCCATTTGCATTTAGTGTGTTAGCGCTGGTTTTACCTTTGTTTATTCGTGTATTACAGTTAGTGTTTGACACCCCCTTAACCAGCAGCTCTCAGACAGCTCTCTCTGCTTTATAGAATTATCCCGTCCCACTCTTGCCTGGGGACAGCCCTAGCCGCGGACCCGTGCAGCAGAGTCCTGAATGGCTGGACCAAGGGGGGTAGATCTTTGGTGGAGTAACTTCCCGACATGTAATGCAGTCGGCAGTAGACTGGGGATTATGTGATATGTAGTCCCACCGCAATGGCAGTCTTACAGTATTTTGACGTAATCTCAGTCCTCAAAGCCACATCAGGTGGTTCCCCCCCGCCCCCCATCAGGGGCATCAGTGCTCTCCACCCCATATCAGGTGGCTTTCGCCTACATCAGGACGACTCTGGGCCTCATGCGAATTGCACCATACAGGTCACTATCTTATCTGTGACTAATGCATACAGATGTGTCCACATACTGTACATCTATCCTCCATGTGACACATAACGCATGAGTACAGAGTGACTCGGTAGTGCCGAGCATCTTTTGTGCCAATTTTTCCCTTCAGATGCGTCTTATTTGCACAGCGATGGGACTAGAACGCACAAGCAGCTTCTGTTCATTAAAATGATCTGTGGCAAGCCTATACACTGTGTGCAACTGCGGGCGTATCTGCTTGTGAAATGCGTCTGGGATGAACTTATGCCAGTGATTCTGGCACTATGATCGCATCTTGCAATGCGGTAATGGGCGGTAATACCATGCCCAGATCACATTGCGAATGTGAACATTAATAAATGGGCTCCACAGTAGGTAATACTTTATGATTCTATGCCAATCAGTAAATATACTCTGAGACACAGTTGTAGTGGAATATGAAACTTACACCCAATGTATGCTTATTTCCTCATTTAGTATCTTACGGCTTTAGCGGCTCTTTAAATCACAGTACCACATAATCTCTACAAAAACAGAAAATGAGACTACACTACACTATAAAAGCTAGGCTAGCGAACATACAAAAGTAGTATAATGTCTGTATATGATTTTCCTGCCTTCAAAATGGTGACTTTTATATATCCTTCACCATTCACCACAGCAAATTCAACTGCTGGCATATAAAATTATACTGATATACATAAAGAGGACACAAATATTCTGGAGGTCAACAGAATGTGGAGAGTATTGTGAAATGAAAAAGAACTCATTTTAAATCAATATATCATTCTGAAATGCTCCCTTACAAATAGGATTATTTCATTTAAACCTTAGATCTGTCAAGCTCCATTACTTGGAGTAGAGCCCATCATTTCCTGAGTTCATTATAAATCAGTATTATAATACGATATATGTTTGGTGAAGTCACTGTCTGGATGTAAGAAATAATATATATAAAAAAGAATTACACAGCAGTTAGTAATTGAGCAAAGTCACTGTTCTGGTCCGAGACTCCGAGTCATCTTGCTAAATGAGGATTCAAGCTGTCCTATACCATGCCTGTTACTAATAAATAGTAGACCTCTGGGAAAAGTGCTGAACGTAGGCTGGATCTATTTTCAGCTTACACCAGCATCTGCTGCCCCTGGGATCGTGCATACCCTATACCATATGCAATCACTCCTATGCTGAAACCGGCCTGATAATAAGAGAACATGGCATAAATCTATACTGTACATGAGAAGAATCTTAAAAGAGGAAAATAATGTAGAGAAGGAGGAAATAAACCATGTTTGCAAGTCATTAAGAAGAAAGACTTTGACATATGAAGTGTTGGAACCATTAATAGCACTTATAATATGGAGGGAGACAAAGGGACAAATTAATCAAACTGACAGAACTGGGTCATTTTATGCTAATATAGGCTGCCGTGTTGCAGATTACATTCCTTGGCATCTGCAAAATAGATACCATTAAATGAAAGAAACTACATGGACAACATGCGACAGATCGTGCAGCTGACAATCGTTATGCAGATACCTTACACACAGGAATGCTGTGTTTAAGGATGAGCAGTAGATGACACAAATGCTACGTACTTGCCTAGCAATCCGATATCCTTATACTGTGTGAAAGGAAGCCGCACAGTAATATCAAGCTAAAAAAAAAACAGTGTATAACAAAAAAAACAAAACAGTATTTTACTGTGCCACATCAACATGAATATTCATGAATATCAGTCAACAGTAAATATCTATTTTCAAATATAATAATGTGGTACATAAAAGGAACATGCATGTTTAACACAGGCAGGCACAGCAGGGCATGACCGATGTCTTTTTAAAGAAGACTGGACTGTTTTAAATATGGAATGAAAAGGTTTCACTTCTATTCATTTGTAAAATTAAATAACTGGGTGCTGGACGCTGGGCAGAACTTTGACACAGGGAGCCTTTTCTGAGCCTTTCACTGGATGGATTTGGACGAAAACTTCAGACTGGTAACATTGGATCCCAGAAAACATACTAGGGTGTTGAGGTCCCGGTTGAACTTCACATTGGTGTATGCTAAGCAGACCTTTGACCCAGGGAGCTTGGTCTGGGCCTTCCACTGGATAGATTTAGATGAAAATGTCACAGAGGGCTGGAAATTGGTCTGAGATGCCTAATGGAGTGGTTGGGGTTCTGGTCCACTGGACGGATTTGGACGACATCACATACAAAATGTAATAACTTGAAGATTTAAACCAAGGTAATGGTGGGTACTTCAGCTAAATTTATATAGATATATATATATATATATATATATATATATATATATATATATATATATATATATTAGAGATGAGCGGATCAGAGTCCACCCAAACCCTGTTCGGGTGTTTCCCGTCTGACTCGGATCCCCGTCGGGGGCCGAACGGCGGCCTCCTGAAGTTGGATTCTCGCAAGAGAACCGATGTCAGGGCTCCTCTAGTGTAGGGCAGACCGCTGTGATAGCGGTCTGCCCTACACAGGAACAAACACAGAGCCGCCAGCGGAAGCTGTGTGTTTGTAATAGCAGCCAATGAGAGTCAGGCAGACTCTCATTGGCTGCTGCACGGAGGGAGCCGGTTGGAGCTCACTCATGAGCTCCGTCATCCGGCTCCCTCCTCGTGCATAATACACAGAGCGGACGGCAGCAGGAGCGGGGATTCAAGTAAGTTTTTTTTTTTGTGTGTGTGTTTGTAAGGGGGCGCTACTGGGGGGCATACTACTACTGGGGGCCTGCTAATGGGGGCACTACTACTGGGGGCCTGCTACTGGGGGGCATACTACTACTGGGGGCATGTTAATGGGGGCACTGCTACTGGGGGCCTGCTACTGGGCGGCATACTACTACTGTGGGTATGCTAATGGGGGCACTACTGCTGGGGGGCTTACTACTGGGGGCACTACTACTTGGGGCACTAGTGCTGGGGTCACTACTACTGGGGGGCATACTACTGGGGGGCATGCTAATGGGGGCCTGCTACGGGGGAA
The DNA here is from genome assembly GCA_031769625.1 of Taudactylus pleione. Taxonomy (NCBI): domain Eukaryota; kingdom Metazoa; phylum Chordata; class Amphibia; order Anura; family Myobatrachidae; genus Taudactylus; species Taudactylus pleione. The sequence continues at coordinate 26,097,292 of JAUIMM010000014.1, forward strand.
TACTACTGGGGGGCATACTACTGGGGGCACTACTACTGGGGGGCACTACTACTACTACTGGGGGCCTGCTAATGGGGGCACTGCTACTGGGGGCATACTACTACTGGGGGCATGCTAATGGGGGCACTACTACTGGGGGCCTGCTAATGGGGGCACTACTACTGGGGGCCTGCTACTGGGGGCACTACTACTGGGGGGCATACTACTACTGGGAGCACTGCACAGGGGGCCCTACTACTAAGGGGACTGCATAGAGGAAACCATTACTGGGGGCATTGTGTAAGGGACACCACTGCTGGGAGCATTGTATAAGTGGCACTACTACTGTGGGCATTGTATAAGGGGTATTACTACTGTGAGCTTTGTGTATAAGGGTCACTACTGTGGGCATTGTGTAAAAGGGTCACTACTGTGGGCATTGTGTAAAAGGGGCACCACTGTGTGTCGTAACATAAATAAGAGACACTACTTTATGGTGTAATGTGAATCAGGGACACTCACCACTAGGGCACCTAACACTTGGTTGCTTATGCTCTGTTGCTTATCTGGGTGATATGGTCACTAATGTAGCAATATATATTATCCATGTCCTGTATTGTATTGTTCTGTAAGTCACTTGTATACAATTTGTTTTTGTACTTTGTAAGGCACTGCGGAACACTTGTGGCGCCATATAAATAAATGCTAATAATAATAATGTAATGTAATGTGAATAAGATTGTGCACTGTGACTCCTAGGGCCGTAGCCCACTTTGTAAACAAGTACTGTGATTCTGCTGGCCGTACCCCACTGGGTGGGTGCACTACTTTTCATTTCTGCCACTGCTATGTGGCAATGTGTCATAGATGTGCTTTAAACGTAGCGTCTGTGCCGCTGCTTTGTCGCTTGGTAACCAGTCAGCTCACTGCAACCTTTGCCTAATAATGGTGAAAACTATAATTTAAACTGTGAGGTGGTCTAAATTGACTGTAAATGACTGGAAATTAAGGTTATTGGGGTTAATAATACTCTAGGAAGAAAAAAAAAGCCCATTTTATGTGATTTTAGCTTTTTTTTATGTAAAAAGATCCAATTCCAAATCCAGTCACCGCAGTTTGGCAAATCCAAATCTGGACGACGAATTAGAACCAAATCCGGCAAAAATGGTCCGACGCACATCCCTTATATATATATATATACATACATACAGTCAGGTCCATAAATATTGGGACATTGACAGAATTTTCAGATTTTGGCCTCTATTCACCACCACAATGGCTTTGAAATGAAACAAACAAGATGTGATTTAACTGCAGACTTTCAGATTTAATTTGAGGGTAATTACATCCATATCAGGTGAACGGTGTAGGAATTACAACGGTTTCTTTATGTGCCTCCCACTTTTTAAGGGGCCAAAAGTAATGGGACTATCAACTCAAAAGCTATTTCATGGACAGGTGTGGTCTATTCCCTCATTATTTCATTATCAATTAAGCAGGTAAAAGGTCTGGAGTTGATTCTAGGTGTGACATTTGCATTTGGAATCAGTTGCTATCAACTCTCAGTCTCAATATGAGATCCAAAGAGCTGTCACTATCAGTGAAGCAAGCCATCATTAGGCTGAAAAATCAAAACAAACCCATCAGAGAGATAGCAAAAACATTAGGTGTGGCCAAATCAACTGTTTGGAACATTCTTAAAAAGAAAGAACGCACCGGAGAGCTCAGCAACACCAAAAGACCCGGAACACCACGGAAAACAGCTGTGGTGGATGACAAAATAATTATTTCCCTGGAGAAGAAAAACCCCTTCACAACAGTTGGCCAAATCAAGAACACTCTCCGGGAGGTAGATGTATGTGTGTCAAGTCAACAATCAAGAGAAGACTTCACAAGAGTGAATATAGAGGTTTCACCACAAGATGCAAACCATTGGTGAGCCACAAAAACAGGAAGACCAGATTAGAGTTTGCAAAACAACATCTAAAAAAGCCATTACAGTTCTGGAACAATATCCTATGGACAGATGAGACAAAGATCAACTTTTACCAGAGTGATGGGAAGAGAAGAGAAGTAAAGGAACTGCTCATGATCCAAAACATACCACCTCATCAGTGAAGCATGGTGGTGGTAGTGTCATGGCGTGGGCATGTATGGCTGCCAATGGAACTGGTTCCCTTTTATTTATTGATGATGTGACTGCTGACAAAAGCAGCAGAATTAATTCTGAAGTGTTTCGGGCAATATTATATGCTCATATTCAGTCAAATACTTCAGAACTCATTGGACGGCGCTTCACAGTGCAGATGGACAATGACCAGAAGCATACTGCAAAAGCAACCAAAGAGTTTTTTAAGGCTATAAAGTGGAATGTTATGCAATGGCCAAGTCAATCCCCTGACCTGAAACCGATTGAGCATGCATTTCACTTGATGAAGACAAAACTGAAAGGAAAATGCCCAAAGGATAAGCAGGAACTGAAGACATTTGCAGTAGAGGCCTGGCAGAGCATCACCAGGGATGATACCCAGCGTCTGGTGATGTCTATGCGTTCCAAACTTCAGGCTGTAATTGCCTGCAAAGGATTTGCAACAAAGTATTAAAAAGTGAAAGTTAGATTTAGGATTGTTTAGTTTGTCCCATTACTTTTGGCCACTTAAAAAGTGGAAGGAACATATAGAAACCGTTGTAATTTCTACACAGTTCACCTGATTTGGATGTAATTACCCTCAAATTAAATCTGAAAGTCTGCAGTTAAATCACATCTTGTTTGTTTCATTTCAAAGCCATTGTGGTGGTGAATAGAGGCCAAAATATGAAAATTCTGTCAATGTCCCAATATTTATGGACCTGACTGTATGTATGTATGTATGTATGTATGTATGTATATATATATATATATATATATATATATATATACACATACATACATACATACACACACAGTATATATGCAAGCATGTATGGTAGGGCACAGCGACCTGCGAGTTTACTCAGATAAAGTGCTTAATATATTAAGGTGCCAATGCCATATAAAAAATGTGCAATCATAAATATATTAAAAAGGAGATTACACAATTTATTAGTGATAAAATAAAGATCCATACAACAAACAAACATAAAAACAACAATTATTCATCAGCTGCTAGAGAAAACAATATATTCTAAGTCTAAAATGGTTAAAGCCAGTGTTAAGAATATTTCAGTAGAAAAATAAATTTTTGAAAAAGAGCTCATCTTAATTCAGGAGAAAAAAGTTCAAGTGGCAAGAGTATGGAGCTCCCTACTCTTGCATTTCAGCACAGCGAATGGAGTTGGGGATTTGGTTAGGATTAATGATGTCCTCAATTCTGAGAAATACAGGCAGGTACTTATCCATCATGCAATATCATCAGGGAGACAACTGATTGGGTCCAAATTCAGCAGAACAACGACCCCAAACATACAGCCAATGGCATTAAAAACTATCTTCAGCGTAAAGAAGAACAAGGAGTCCTGGAAGTGATGATATGGCCTGATCTCAAAATCATTGAGTCTGTCTGAGATTACATGAAGAGACAGAAAGATTTGAGCAAGCCTACATCCACAGAAGATCTGTGGTTAGTTCTCAAAGATGTTTGGAACAACCTCCCAGCTGAGTTTCTTCAAAAACTGTGTGAAAGTGTACCTAGAAGAATTGATGCTGTTTGGAAGGTAAAGGGTAGTCACACCAAATATTCATTTGACTTAGATTTCTCTGCTGTTCATTCACTTTGCATTTTCTTAATTGCTAAAAATAAACTATTAACACTTCTATTTTTTTAAAGCATTCTCACTTTGCAGCATTTTTTCCACACCTGCCTAAAACTTTTGCACTGTTCGTTCTTTCTCTCTCTGGGCTCTATTTACTACAATCCGCATATTGAATGCGGATTGTAGTGTGATATTACCGAGTGAATTCGCATTGCGAATTCAGGTAATATCACAGGGATTTACTATAAATCCCTTGCAGGGACAGAGCTTGCGATAAAGCTCTGTCCCTGCGGATCCCATCCGCACTCTAGTCGCGGTATTTTCGGAAAAAATACCGCGACTAAGAGCACGCGCATGCGCCGACCGACCACCGCTACTACCCCCCCACCGACGCTAAGACCCGCCCCCCGCGATCGCGGACCCCCGCGACCCCCCCTCCCTTCATTACACTTACCTGCATCCTCCTGGCCTCCGGTGGTCTTCTCCGGGCTTCCCGATCAGGTGATCTCCCATACTGCACTGGGGCCCGATCACCTGATGACCGGGCCCCAGTGCACTGTGGGAGACCAGCTGACCGGAGAGGAGCCATCACTGGAGCCCCGATCACCGGTCATTGGATTCAGGTAAGTGAAAAAAAAATGTTTAACTTTTTTTTTCTTTTTTTTACAGCAATCAGCTTGTGGTCTCTTTAGACCACATAGCTGATTACTGGTACCGGCTCCCGCCTCTGCTCTCCTCGTTAGAGCAGAGTGGGAGCCCGGTAACCGGGGGAGACCCTGGATAACGCCACCTCCAGGTGGCGTTATTATCACAGGGCTTCCCCCGGTATTTTTTTACAATTTATTTTTAGTAACTTGCACACAGATCACATTTCCCATTACAATTATGGGAAATGCGATCTGCTTTACTAAAAATAAGTGATACTGGGGGTTGGAGTAGAATTTTACTAATTCTACTCCAATTGCCCTGTAATAAATACAGGTGAAACTAAAATAATGTGAAAAGGGTGTGAAAACACCCTTTTTCACTTTATTTTAGTAAAAATAATGTTAATAAATAGAGCCCTCTCTCTCATAGATATATACTGTAGCGTATATATATCTCAGAGAAAAGAGAACTCACCAGGTATTGTAGTAAAGGTGTGTGTTGAGGAGCCTATCTGTGTGCTAATGTCCTGAAGACGGTCTCTGTAAGGACTGAAATGTCAGCCTTCATTATGCAGTTTTATGAATATTAAATAAAGATGTGATTTTAACCTTTACTACAATACCTGGTAAGTGCCCTTTTCTCTGTTTTATGTAAGGGAGAGACGAAAACGCTGTGACGTCATCAGTCCAGGAAGCGCTGGTGAATTGGAGAGGACGCCAGGGATGCAGACTTATGTGGGATGACCGGAGGTTTGTGTTTGTGATATATCCATATATCACAATTTTATATGTGAGTGGTTCTTAATTATTTTTAGTAAAGAATTGAATTTTAAACGTACTTCACCATTGTGTGCCTCCTATTCTTTTTATCCACATACAGAAACATTGACCTTTGGGAAGAGGTTTTTTAGGAGACGCTGCACCACAAAAAAGGACAATACCTGGACATTACAATTATACAATTTTGTGCAATACAGGAGAACATTTTATATATATATATATATATATATATATATATATATATATATGAGGTCCGGCACTCCATTCAAAGATAGTTATACTCCACAAGGTGCCATCACATAAAAATCAAATACACAATCCAAAGTGCGGCACTCTTGTTATAAATAATTCATACACATCAGGTCATCAGGATGTAACGTTTCGGTTTATCACCGTCTTCAGAACATGAAAAACAAATACAGACATCTTACCTTTATAAACATCACCCAAGTGAACGCTGTGCAGCCAAAAACGGGACCCAGCACCCGATCAGCAGACGCCGGCTAGTGACGTCATCGCGCATAGCGTGTGACGCATGTGAAACCCATCACCAGGCATATAGTTGCTATGGAGACAAAGTCAACAGTGTAATCACGATGGTATAGTTCTCAATTTAAATCACTAAAAAGCGCTATTCCACAGTCATGGAAAAACATAACTGCATATCATTACACATCATCTTGATAGTAAGTGCTGAACACTCTACAAACATGAAAGGGGGAGATATTCATTAAGTCCCCGTGGACTAACAACATCCAACCTATGGATCCATCGGGATTCGCATCTTAGTAAAGCCAGATTCCGATCACCACCTCTATTAGAAAGAGGGATGTGATCGATCATACGATACTTAAGACTGGCTAAATTATGTCCTGCATTGGCATAGTGTCGGGCAACCGGTTGTTCACTCATGCCATTAGCAATAGCAGCCCGAATGGCCGAACGATGCACCCCCATCCGTTCCTTGAATTTCCTCTGTGTCTTACCAATGTATGACAGTCCGCAGGGACATATAATTTGGTAAACCACAAAGGAGCTATTGCATGTCAGATGGTGTCTAATACGGAATTCCTTGCCAGAATGGGGATGAGAGAAGGTGTCACCAATGATCAAATGACGGCAAGTAACACATGAACATCTAAAACAACCCCAACGCTTAATGGACAGGAAATGTTTGGGTACAGACACCCCCATACCAGTGACATCAGCTTTAACTAGGGAATCCCTCAAATTTTTGCCCCTGGTATAACACGGCATGATAGATGTTTCTGTTAAACCCAATAACTCATCCGTTTGAATGATGGGCCATAATTTTTTAGAAATTTTATTAATTTGGTTTGATAAAGGGTTAAAATTATTAACCCACGGGAATTTCTTATTATCCTGACTCTTGTTCTTAGGGATCAATAATTGATTTCTGTCCATAGACAGAACTTTTTCTTTAGTTTCTAGTAACTTTTTTAAAGGATATCCCCTAGCAACAAATTTTTTGATAAGAGTATCCATCTGCAAACCTGCTGTTACTATATTGTCATTAATCCGCCTTACCCGAATCAATTGGGAGTAAGGTAAACCAGCTTTCAGACTATATGGGTGGCAGCTACTCATATGTAATAACGTATTACGTCAGTCTCCTTCGAAAAAACTGATGTACTAATACCGCCATCATTGTGAGTAATACATACATCAAGAAAATTAATGCATTTCTGGTGCATGTTATAAGTGATCTTAATTGGATTAGATGATAAATTATGTTGTTCGATAAGTTTTTGAAATGTCTCTTTAGGACCATTCCAAATTAAAAATATATCGTCTATGAAACGAGTATAAAATAGTATCATAGAACTAATGACAGGACAATCAAAAAATAATTCCTGTTCAATACCAAACATGAATGTATTCGCATAAGCAGGGGCCACTGAGGATCCCATAGCACATCCCATCAGTTGAAGATAATACCTCCCATCGAACAAAAAATAATTCTTTGTCAAAATAAATTCCAGAAGTTGCAATAAAAAATTAATGAATGCTGTATCAAGTAGACCATCAGCTGATAGAAGCTTTCTCACTGCTGCCATCCCAGACATGTGAGGAATCACCGTATATAGGCTAGTTATATCGGCACATATGAGCCAAATATCGGATGGTAATGTCTCTACTTTAGCCAATTTATTCAACAACATTGTAGTGTCCAATAAAAAATTTTTATGACCCTGTACTAACGGTTGGAGGACCGTGTCCAGGAATATTGCGATAGGCTGTGATAACGATCCACGGGCCGAAATAATCGGTCGACCAGGAGGTGGAATAATTCCTTTATGCATCTTCGGCAATGTATAGATTAAAGCGGTAACGGGAAAGTCTGGAAGCAAGATTGCTTTGAGTTTATCATCAATTAGTCCCATATCATGAGCCATAATAAGGCATTCAGACAATTCCTTTCTAAATATTGTAGTGGGGTCACCTTGTAGTTCCTTATATACCCCAATATCACCTAATTGGCGATAGATTTCTTCTAAAGGAATTATTCCACCTCCTGGTCGACCGATTATTTCGGCCCGTGGATCGTTA